>VZUA01062243.1:13614-29263 GCA_013401035.1 Horornis vulcanius | reverse complement strand
TTTTTTTTTTTTTTTTAATTCCTAGAAATACTTAGTACTTGTTTCTTAGCTTATCAACAGCATGTTGTGGCTGTGTCAGGCAGAAACATTAGCTTGTGAATTAGCCCTGAGGCACTGTCCTATATACCGCTATGGAAGTGCCTGGTGTGGGATCCACTGACTCAGAGGAAGAGTGCCTCCTGCTGATTCTGTCTTCAATCCAAACACTGACCTTGCTCCCCTGACGGGATTTGACAGGTTTACAACCCACGGGTGTGGCTGTCATAGCATCATTTTCCCCCCCTTTTAGCTTCTTCTCTAATAAACTTGTTAAGCGTTTTGCATTAATAGAGAAACTTATGCAATGGGTGTCTCGCTGTCTTTGACAACTCATTCAATGTCAACCATCAACAATTTTCCTTTAATGGACACGTAACATCCCTGGTGTGATGATTTTTTTTTTTTTTTAAACTTTTGGTGTCAGATTGATAAGCCTGTGAAATAGAATAGCTACACATAATGCCGCTTTATCCACACAATTGACAGTGAGGCAGTGAAGCAGAACCTCAAGAAAAGCGACCCAGTTCTGCATGTGTAACCACACAAGAACCCAGACTGGTCCCCAGTCCCAACTAACGTCACAGCTTCATGACATCTGAGCAAATAATAGGCAGAGAGTGTGAGTTTGTGAAAGTAATTATATAAAGCTGAAGGCAGGGGACAAAAAGAAGTGGGGTGGGGGGAGAAAGCAAGCAGTTTCAGGGCTTTGACAATGTCCACAGCTGTGATGTCATAGGCACAAAGATGATAATAAAATTTGGCCAATGTGGTGTCAACTACACCTTGCTCCTTTTGTCTTTTCCCTCGTATAATTTTGTATCCATGTGTGAATCGGCTCATTAGTGGAGGAGAGTGAAAATTGAGGTCAGGGTATTTAAACCTGACCTGTACAAAGGCCATGCAATGCCTAAGCCCACCGGGGGTTTCACTTCAGAGCCCTGGACCACCCTTGAAGGTGACACCAATTCAAGCCTCATTTTATA
Organism: Horornis vulcanius; assembly: GCA_013401035.1. Taxonomy (NCBI): domain Eukaryota; kingdom Metazoa; phylum Chordata; class Aves; order Passeriformes; family Scotocercidae; genus Horornis; species Horornis vulcanius. Next base: position 28,241 of record VZUA01062243.1, on the reverse strand, counting down.
AAGGCCTTATTAATTATTGTCTTTATAAGAAGGAGAAGCCATATAAAGAAATGTGTCATTCTTAGAGTAGGAGTAGGCAGAAAAAAAAGAGAGAGAGAGAGAGAAAGAGAGAAAGAAACAGAAGATCAAAAGAGAGCTTTTTTTTCCCTTTTGCTTTTCATGCCTCAGAACCTCAAAGGAGGTCGGGGAACAATCAGGCTTAGGGGTCTCGTGTGCTTTCTGGCAATTAGACTCAGCTGATGGGCTGAAAGGGATTGAATGGCAGGGTTCAAGGCCCTTCTCCAGAGCTTCAGACAACAGGCTTTTCCAAAGCAGCAGAGCAGCAGACACCACTGAAATAATTTCAAATGGAGACTTACAGCCAGGGATTCATTAATTCACCGGCCTAAACAATTACTGGAACATATAATGTCTCTATATACACTTTGATAAAGACTGTCATCCTAGACCTTCATTTTCCCCATTTTTATTAGAGATTTTTAATGTCAGGTTTAAAAAGAACCCTTTATTTCTTCAATTATCAAATTAAACCTTTTATTTTTTTTTTTCAGGATGGGGGGGCGATATAAATTCCAGAATTTTTGTTTTATGGCTACGATTGATTTGAATTACAAGAGAAGACTGAGAAAGTTTTGTAAAGCATCCTTAAACACTCAGTCGTAAATAGGATGGGAGCCTCAGTAGCAAGAGATCCCATCCTCCTCCTTCCTCTTTTTAAAGAGGGTGGTCTGGGACAAATAGATTTAAATGAGCTTGATGTGAGAGAATTAGCTAATAGGGGACATGCAGCAGAGCACTCTATACAGGCTGCATTTGCTGCTGGAATGGTTTGAACTGAGAAAACTGAATTAATGCACTTTGAGTATGGTTGAAATGTTTTTAAAATAAGAGAACAACATTTTTTTTTCCTAGTGTAAGATTAGATGCACTCAGAGGTGAAAGGAAGTAGTGCAGACCTGTGGTTCACTTATAAAATGTACCCAAGTATTCCTGTGAAGATTAGAGGTAGGTAGGGATAGGTGCCTCCTAGTGCACTTTGGGAAGGGACCAGATGTGCTTGGTAGAGGAAACGTGGACATAGAAAAAACCTGTCCTGTGCTGAGGCAGGTATAAAGTCTAATTTGGCACAGTCGAAAGTGAGGCTCAAATGGAAAATTTGATTTGTGACTAAATTTTATGTCTCTCTGTTCCTCAGACACATTTGGTGGGGGTTTTTGGCTGTTCTTATTTGGGGAGAGACTGTAAAAGTCAGCATGATTTAACATTTTCAACTGAAAATATTTTGATTGGAAGGTACCATCGTCATGGCACTTAGAAGAGCTTTATTTCGTACCCTGCTCCATCACCAGCCATCACCTCTTCTGCCCTGCAGTGTGGGACACCCCATCTGACCACCTGGCTCAGGTCGTAAGGCAACAGGAGGCTTTTTATGTATGATTCTGAAAGAATTCACCAACATGTTCACCACACTGAATGCTGTGTTAGAAGAATCCAACATCCTCTAACCACACCACAAGGGTTTGCTTGGCATCGATGGGGTCCTTGCCTCATTCCTGTGCCAAAGCCCTGCTGATGTTTGGAAGTCCCAACCAGAACATGAATATTCCCAAGACAGACAGTGTCAGGAAAGAAGCCTGCCTATTATGTGATTCCAGTCATGTCATGGTTTAACCTCAGTCAACACCTCAGCCCCACAGAGCCACTTGCTCACTTCCCCTTGGTGGGATGGGGGAGAGAATTAGAAAGGTAGAAGGGAGAAATCTCTCACTGGGTTGGGTTGAGATAAAGACAATTTAATAGGTAAAGCAAAAGGTGCATGTGCAGAGAAAGCAAAACAAGGAATCCATGGGCAGTCATGTGTTCAGCCATCCCCAGAAAAGCAGGGTTCCATCACACACTGACAGTGGCTTGGGAAGACAAACACCATCATTCCGAGCATCCCTGTTCCTCTTTCTTCCCCAGCTCCATATCCTGAGCATGGCACACGAGTGTGAGGCACTGAGATATCCTCAGCATAGCCTTGTAGTAACTATAACTTAATTCATCTTGGTCCTATTCTGGAGTTTAAGAGACAAGCTAAATCAAAGCAGATAGACCCAAATGATGCACCTGGGAATTGGCGTAATTCCTGGAACTGTGGTGCCCTAGAGGGTATCCATCAACCAAGATAATGATGATGGGGATCACTTGGATATTTACTACACACCTAATACACCTGGGAATGCTGGCTTAAGTGGGTTATTTTGGATTCCTTGGAAGGGGAGAAGGAGGGATACAGAAAGGTGGGGTGGGTTAAAGTGAGCCACTGTGAGTTATTGTGAGTAAGAGCCCTTTCCATTACAACAAATGAGCACTGTAATGAGATTCATTGAGGGGAGTTGTAGCTCTATTGTACTCCAGGCTTACTTAATAGATGAAGCTAACAAGACTAGAGATTAGAGTTGTCTGTTCTGTATGTCTGTATAGTATCCAGGCCAAAGAATTTCTCTCCACTGCACAGCTTCATGCACGACTTTTGGTTTTAGTCTCTAGTTATCAGATGAAAATCATTCTTTTTGATATTTTGGAACTGGAGTCTTGGGTATATATTTGGCTTTTTTTNNCCTTTTCTCCCTCTCTTACTACTGCTACTAATTTTCTCATCCCTTGTTTGTCATGGATATAGTAATATAGTGCATTGTTAGCTGGCATTAAACATATTTTGAATTGGTTAATTTATAATCTGTAAAACTCTCCAGGCCAGGCTATAATGACAGAGTTTTTTATGTCTTTTTGTCACTTACCTGTTGAATTTATTTTTGTGACCCCTACTTACCTTCACTGTACAGATTTTCCCTCTGATGGATATTGTTTGAAACTCCACCACAGTCACTGTCTCCCTCTTTTATGAGGTATTAATGTTCTATGTTTGCTGCAAGACGAGAAGAAGGGATCCCATATAATTGCATTTTTTGTACTTCTCTATTCTCCCCTGTGGTTGAATTCCTGCATATTGCAGCCTTCTGGATTTAAATTGCATTTTTAATACCAAATAATATGGGTGCTGCATGGGGAAGATCTTGAATAAGGAGGTGCAAAATCCTATTTAGTTACTCCTGCTTAACCATGTCAGTCCCGTGGCCGTGGGTACCACAAATGTTATCAGCAGACACCTGTCAGGACCATTCTGTCACTGTTTGCTTCACAGTAGGGGACATGAGTGAAATCATCCCCCTGAAGGGTCTCTCCCTGTGGCTTTTGGGACTATTCTCTCAGCTCAACCCACCAGCCACCTTCAGCTGCGATCTGTCTCTGCCCCGCCATCCTGCCCTGTTCCCAAAGCAAGCCTCTTTGTCCTTGCCCACTGCCCATTTACACCATTCCCAATCAATCTTCATTGAATGCCTGGGTACATCATTAACTTGTCTTCCGGCAAGGCACTTAACCCCCTCCACCCTGGAGCAGATTCATTACCTTGCCACCCTCCCGTGAGCGCTGCCGTCCGCTCTGGGCTGTTGGCGAGGCACACGAGTCATCACCACATGGGTGGTTCTTTGCTCCTGACATTATCTGGGGCCTTTCACAGGGAGATATCCCCAGGAAAAGGCCCTGCTCAGGGAGTTTGTCTGCAGATAAAGCTCGTGCTGGCCCTGCTCCTCTCTGTTGTCACCCAGCAGACACAGGAGCCACGATGCAGCCCTTCCTTCTCCATGACCGTGGTTGCTCTTGGCATGCTCTGAAACCAGGGCTGAGCTTTGTGTAGGGCACGTGATGCAGAATGCATCCAAATTTTGTTATTTCTCAAGTTTGCATGTTTTCTACTGTTTTCTGTATTATTATCCAGACAAATTTGTAAAACTTATGAGTGTAATGCACAGTAGTTTTATACTTGGGTTGGTATCAGACCTGAAATCTAGAAAAAAGGATCCTTCACTCTCATGAGTAGATACATATTAGAAATATTCTTTTTTGGTTTCATCACTCTAGGGATCTTATTTTACTCATACTTCGCACTTTTTATTTTTGATTTCTTCATGCTAGTTTCAAAGGAAATTGAGCAGCTGAGGAAGTTCTTTTATTGCTGAAAAGCCCCTCAATAATTCTGAGTTGATAACCCACTGTTACAATCACTGATCTGACTTTGGTAATCACACGTCACATTATGATTACCAAGAAATAACTGAAGAGTGATTATGCAAATCCTGGAGTTCTAATTGGCTAATAATGACTTTAAGACAGAGTACAATGATTCATATGTTGTGTGTTTTTGAGGGGAAAAAATCCAAAGTAATTATGTAAATTATTTCCCTGTAACAACTAGTCAGATGCAAAGCTTTGTTTGGATATGGAGGGCGCTCAGTAATGCATCAAAACTGGAACATTCCTGTGATGCACAGAGGCAGTTCCACTCTAAATGTGCTGTACTGTGGATAGGGACTGATTTCACTCCTTCTAGCCAACTATTATTTCTTGCACTATCCTTGAGGAAGCTAAAACAACCCTCCAAGCTCACATATATGCTTAAAGTGATTGTTTAGCCCGGGAGATAAATGGGAAAAGAAAAATTCCATTTCCTAGAGAAGGATTGTAAAGAGATAATATAGTCCTTATTTTCTCTTTTTTTTTTTTTTTCTGTTTAAGAGTCTGTGTCCCAGCCAAATTTATTCACTATTAAAGATACTCTTCATTAGAAATCTTATAACAAAAGATTCTCTTTAGCTTTTCTCCTGCCATGCTGTTATAGGACCTCTGGGCTCTCTTTGTAAATTCTACATGTTAGTCTTATTAATACTGATTTTAAAAAAAAATCCTTGTGTGGATCATAGATTTTTTTTTTTTTTCTTTTTTTTTTTTTTTTTTTTTTTTTGAGATTCATTGAAGAAGTTACACTGAAGACCAATTATTGGCAGTCTGGTACAATTTCTGTACAAAGTAATGGAAAATACAAACTTTCACTACCTTTTATACTACTTAAAATAGGCATAGTTTGGGCGATATCCTGGTGAATACAAAAAATTCACATGGGGCTTCTCTTGGGAAACACGCTTGGAGTAGGGAACTGGGGTGAAGATAGTGGTTTCATGATAGCCATGAAGAGATGGTTTAACCTTAAAGAGGTTTCAGCCAAGGCTCTGGCTGAGGGCACTGCTGCCCACTCTTCATGGGACTCACTGCTTGGATGCCCATTGTATATATTTAATGGAAAATCCAGCTTTAATATGAGTGTATTCTCTATCCTACCCCGTGAAGGTAGCGTGTTTCTACTGAATTCCATGGTGCACTGTGGGCTTGGTTCAGGGTAATGCCTTGGCTTTGTTGGCCTGTCCCTCCTCTGTCTGTCTGTCTGTCTGTCTCTCTAGAATGGGAGAAGCTCAGACCCACAGACAAGATGAGTAAGAGAGGAGTGAGGCAACAAAGTCACCATGTTCAGAATGTTTTCTGTGCAGACTTTTCTTTTATGTTTCTCCTAGATCGCAGTTTGGGCCTCTCCATAGAATGGGAATGACTTTACAACTTCTGTCTACACCTTCCAAAAAAGAGTTTCCACTTGCTATAATAAATCAGATACACAGATGTGACTCCTTAGAGGAGAAGATTAATTTATACACAGGAAACTGCCATCCTTTTAATGCTGCTGGTTTCAGGGTATTGAATGTGAGAAGGAGAAGAGGAAGGAAGAGAAAAGGGGAACCTGTTCCCCATGAAGGGGAAAAAAGTGGTCTTTAAATGCCTGAAAAAAATGTTAAGAGAGAAGACAAGGAATTAAAAAAAGAAAATTAAANGCCCAGAACATTGCAAAGCCCCTGCAGGCCAGTGAAGAAGTTTCTAGTGTTTAGTTTTGGTCTGACACACAGAGATCAGCTGAGCAATACCCTGAAGCTGATGCATTTGTCTACACCACATGCAGACCTGGCAATGTCAAAACATTTTGCAGGTAGGCCTGTGCTTTGCTGGATTGATTGTGGGTGAGGTTCCTGGATGTCAAAATTAATTTTATTTCAGTCTAAAATTTCCTCACATTTTTATGTTTAGGAAAAAAAATCCAGTTATTCCCAAGTGATGGTTGTAAGAGAATTGAGAATTTATCTACATTTTTGGGCTTCTCCATACAAAAATAATTCAGCATTTGGAAATTAAATGTCCATGAAAATTTAATAGCTGTCAATTTTTACTGGAATGACACGTGTCATTTCACAGTTTAGTGGTAATGGAGAAGAGCAGGGATCTGGGAGTTTGTTGTGCAGACAGTGTACAAGCAATTTTATGCCTATTGTATCATGAGGGGGGCAGGACAGGATGTGCATGTCCCATTTTCTTCCTGTAAAGGCACCTGATGCCATGAAGTGCAATTATAGCCCTGCTCTTGTGTGTTAGCCTCAAAAAAGACGATTTTACCCCCATTCCTGCCTGAAACTTTTAAAGGAACATACTTTCTTTCCACAATTTGGGCACTGACTCCTGCTGTCCTCTGGCCTGGCACTTGTTGGTGAAGGTGGATGTGGATGTTCCAGCTGGGATTGGCAGGGCATTCTGTTCCCTTGGTGTTTGCTTTGCATAGGTATGAATAAATGTGCCAAATTTCAGATGTGACTGATGTGCCTGGGGACTGTTCTTCACTCCCACAGGTGAAGATATTCAAAAATATAGAAGCCATCCATTTGCTGGATATTTTAAAGCAGGAGGAGGATGAAATGTCAGGACCCTGAAGCAAAGCAAACAGGGCTGCCAACATATCTCTAGACCATCCCACTCTGTAATCAAATTGTGCTCTTTTGATTGATCCACTCAGCCATGCCCAAGCAACTGTCTGCTGAATCAAATTCAATGCTGTGTGTGGTGCAGTCATGTGAAAATAGTGCCCTAAAAGGGATAAACTTTAAAAATACAGTGAAACCAAAGAAGAGTTTAAAAAACAGTTTTTTGAGAAAATTGATGGGGGTATTTATTTCTTTTTTTACTTGTTGACCAGAATTTTGCTCTGACATAAGACTACACTTAAGATGCAAAATGCTATTTTTTTTAAGCAGCAGCAGAAGTATTTGAATGAAAAGGTAGTTTTGGGGCATTGGCCATTAATTTGAGACATAAACAAAGGAAAAAGATGGAGATGGAAATGAGAGAAGTAGAAGAGCTGACTCTTTCATTGTTGCAAAAAGGGTGGAGAGAAGATGACAGGGCTTGTGTGGAACTTCTGTGCATGAGTATTTTTGCACTGGCATGTTCCCCAAATTGGCCAGATCCCCTTCCCACGCCCTGCTTCCCAAATCTCACCCCATTCAGGCTGTGCTGCTGTGTGCCCGTTTATTGTGTTCCACAGGGGTTATGTTTCAGTAATGCTTTATTTATGTCTCTGGCTTGGAAAAGTCTTTGGCTGAAAGTCACAATTTCAATGACGATTTTTTTTTATTATTATTATTTTTTTTTCCCAGCTTGCCACTTAAAATATGATCAAGCATTACGGGTGAGCTACACAAAATTTTTTTCAGCGAACATTTGAAATCAGAGCAAAACCTGATTGTTCCATCTTATTAGCCACGTCTTGTTTGATGTAACATGTTTTTCTAACCCGGTATCACTTCCATCTGAAGCTGCACCACAGAGAACACAAAGGTTTCAGTATTGAAGTTGAAGGAGCACTGAAGGGCATCTTACAAATGCTACTTTGTCACCTAGCAGGAGTTCTTGGAAATTTTTCAATGTTTTTCTTTTCTTTTGTGAACGGACATAAAGTGCCTCTTTCAAACCCAGCTAGGGTTTCATTCCTGCTTCTGTGATTCTCTGAGGTGCATTAGTTGAGGCTGGCAAACTTTTAGACTCCAGGGAATACAAAGCAAGATAATCAGTGCAAACTCAGTCCTTGCGGCAACTCTGTTTGGGTGGCTGAGTTTCCCGACGGGGTCTGGGATGGGGGGAGGAAAACTCCTGCCCTAAAGATGTGGAGGAGCGACAGAACTAAAGCAAGAAGAAATCCCTCATTTGTAAAAATCGGAATAAAGACAGAAAAGGATCCAGGGCCATTCAGAGACTGGTAGGAGCTGAGAAAGACACTTATGCAGGTTTGCCTCCCAGATTTTTGCTTCACTCTAAACTTTTATTTATGTGCCTTTTCCTGTGCCACTTTTACCAGTGTTTCTCGACAACACATTAACTTCCCTCCCGGTACAATAATCGACTCCAATCTGCTATTATCACGGAAATAGAAGAGGTAAAGTGCCTGTAATAGGATCCAAATCAAATCACTTTCACTTCAGCCGGCTTTTGCTGTGAAGCCGAAGATTCCCCAGGGAGATTCAATACAGAGAAACACCTGCAGACACAGGCTGAGGCCCGGAGATGATATAGAACACGACAGGCCGAGCTCTGCACTAGCATTTCCTTCCTTGCAAGCCGGTCACATTGGCAGTAATAACCAGAGGCAGGACCTGATAAAGTTGTGACTCATTGGCAAAGCCAGGATCTGACTTTCAGCTGATTTGACCCATCCTGAAGCAACACATCACTTGACAATTTACTGTAGAAACAGCTATAGTTTGTTTTTTTTTTTTTTTTCCTGCCCCCCTGAAGCACTTGCCTTAGTCTTGAATGGTTTTGCATGAATCCCTGGTTGTGTTTAAGCGCAGTCCTGCCTGAAGAGAGAAAATATATCATCCTCTCCCAGCGGCTAGGAAAGGCCAGACTAAATTGAATTTAATAAGCTTCAGGTTTAGGGGAAAATAAACCTAGAATCTTTCCTGTGGCATAAGGAACAACTTCAACAAGGGTTGAAGATGGAAACACACATTTGCAGCCATGCACTGAAGGTTAGAGTCTCGATGCCTTGTTCCTTGTGAATATTAGTTTATTAATTCAAGGGCTTTCCCCCCACAACTATGTTTTTGTGTAAGTACTTTTTAGGGATGCTAGGAGACTCTACGCCAGTTACATGTTATTATTTAATTTTGTATTTATCTCAGGAAAACACTAATATCTACTTAGCTGGGTGAAAGCAAATACAAGTCCTCTCCATAACTGTCACCTAAAATTTGACCGGTTTGGCCTCATCGGAGAAATAACAATAGTGGTAAAAACAGCAAGAAAAACAAAGAAAAGCAATTAAAAACCTGTGGGGAAATTTTAGGAGAATGGAGTTCAGCTGCCATTTTCACTTTGAAATATCTGCCAGTGACCCAAGCTGCTGCTGCAAGTATTATTTAGTGGCTGACAATACACAAAGTTCCTCATGTAGTGGCTTTGGTGAGCACCCACTGAGCCAATGCCTTCATAAAACACAGCCTTAGCTCCCACCCCAATATAATTGGTAGTTCCAGGACAAGAAAGTTTTATAAAATTAGATTTAAACAGATTGGTATAAGACTCAAAAGCAATAGACTAAGGGAAAAAAATGGTGAGAATTGTCAGTATTTTTGAAACTGGCTTCTTCTGTTGTATGATTTTTGATTGTGTCCTCTTGTGTGTGAGCACCTTTAGTGTATTAGGGAAAAAGAGTGAGAGGCATCATGTAGAGTTTGCCCTTAGACTTTTTTTTTTCTCATGAGGAGAATTGATTTTTCACTAAAAGTACTGTTGATAAGGTTTAGTTAAAGTATTTGCTGTAAGACCAGGAATTTTTTTTGTAGAGTGGCAAATGAAAATAACCATTTTTACTCCTATCCCACAGGCTTTTATTATAATATGAAAACTATTGTTTTTTGTTGTTGATTTAGAAAAACCTTTTGAAAGAAAGGAGCGCTGTTTGGAAATGTGTTTTGACTCCACATTGCAGTCACATTAATGTGATGTATAAAAAACCCATATGTTAAATACTAACATGGGATCAAAACTCCTGCTGTGAGAGATACGGAAGTCACATTATCTTGTCAGCTCAAATGCACATTCTTAATTGCTAAATATGAGCCAGAATCCCATGTCCAAACATTTGCTCACTGGAAACCAAACCTTAATTTTACAGTTCAATTGCAGCTGCAACTCTAAGGGAGTTTGGGAAGCTCTAATGAAAAGGAGCAAAGTATTTAAATTACGAAGCATCAGAATTTGAGATGATAGTTTGCAAATTCAAAACTGAAAATATGGTGCTGATGTACGGTGAGAACACGGCAAACAGCATTGTCCAGCCTTTAATTAGATTTGGGAGCAGGTAGGGCATTTAAAAGCAAAATAAAAGAGAAACTGAGAAGGTTACCTAAGTATCTGTTTGTGGATGGAGTATTAAATGGTGAAATATTTTTATTCTGAATAATTGAGTTTTTTAGCTCTCCGTGCAAATCAAAGGTTCATATGCAGGAGAGTAGAGGCAGGGAGAAGAAGGGGAGGAAGGAAGGAATTAGGTCACTCTGTCAAAACATCTTTAGGTTTCCCTCATGAAGAAAAAGTTATATTCATTGCAAAAATAGTAATTTTTTAAATATAAAGCTATATGAATTGTATGATCTGAAATAAAACACTTCCTGTAATTTTCAGGGCTTTTTTATATAGGAAAAAAAAAACAACAAAAAAACAACAATAATTCAACTTTAGACTGAAAACATCTGCCTAATTGAGTGTGGTTTTGTGAGTGCTTTGGTCAGTCCAAGAGAGCTTTGTTTGGCATTAAAAAAAAAATAAATAAATTCTAGATTCATCATCTTCTTGTGATCACTTTTTTGAGAGAGAACCTTTGGCTTGCAGCTCCTGTGCAGGGGTTGCAGAGTGGCATTTGCAGCTCTGAGAGCAGGGAGCAGGGACGGGGCCGTGTGGCCGAGCCCTCCCGGGGATGCTCCGGGAGCTGCGCTCTGCCCCTGGGAGCTCCCTGCCACGGCACCCGGCTCGAACACATCTTCCCCTCCTTCCCTCCCAAGCCTCGCTTTGCTGACCAAGAAAACAAAAACCAAAAAACAATGGGCTGGGAAAACAACAAGAGGTATTTTTAGTGGCCGCCATCTGTTTTTGAAAAAGCAGACAGGGCAATGATAGTATTACTTTTGGTCTTTTTTTAGGGGCTCAGAGGCTAAAGCCTGGAGGATTTGAAGGTGTGATCTCTGACACTGCCTTCAAGAAATGCAGAGGTTTCTTTCTCGTGTGTTTCCAGGTGTAGCTGTGTCTCAGGTGTTGGTTCATCAGCTTCATTTATAGGAAGCTTCAGGGTTGAGTGTGAGGAGAATGAAAATGTCTCTTGCAGCTTGACAGAAAGTTCCTCTGCCTTTTTCTCGGACCTTACACTCAAAACAGCGCTGAGGAATTTGCTTAAACATTGAAGGGAGAAAAGGATTTTTCTATACTTACATGCCCAGGCAGTGGATCTCACAAAACAATAATTCACCTGATACTGAGAAAGAAAAAACTGTATTTCCTTTTGCTGTACCTCCCATCTTAAATAAGATTTTTGAAATTCGTGTTAGAACTTCTTTTTGGACAAACCGCCAACTTTTCCTTACAGTGCATTACCCAACACAGCATTCATATTATTAGAAAATTAAACCAGTGACTGAGAGATTTTGACTAATTAGGTTTCTTGGATAATAAGAGCTTTTTAATAAGGTACATATCACTTACAATATTGCTAATGAAATGTGAAAGCGATTCAGTACTCTGTAAGATAATGGCTAACTTGTTTTAATTGTTAACATTTTTTCTTGCCTGCAATGACACAGTCATTATTTCGCAGTCACCGCTTATCGTGAAATCCAAGAGGATTAATGGTTTCACTTATACTGGCGAAAATGTTTAAGCTGTCCCGATTATCAGTGCAGTTGGAAAGAATAATGGTTATTTGTCATTGCGTTTAGCCCTAGAATGAATTGTCCTCCAGCCAAGAGAATCATTAACCCTTTGAGTGACAGTAATAGAGTTTTACAATTAAAAATAAGGAAGCAAAGATTTATGGCTGGATATTTTTTTTTTCTTCTGTAGGTAGTTTATTAGCTTATGAGTCCCACTAAAACTAAATATATTTCTCCTGGAAAATAAACCACACAATATATCTTATTCTCCAGAATAGCACTTCTGCTAGTTGGAATTAGATTGCACTGAAACATTTTTTTTGTGAAAGAACAAATCTCCCAACTAGCTAAAAAAAGGAAAAAGATTGAACATACATTCTGGAGGGAAAAAAAAGAAGATTCACATTGCTTTTTTCTTACTAGACTGCTATATGTCTAAGCACTGCATTTAAAGGATAATTTTGTCTGTAAATCCCTATAATTCTAAATCATTTACTACATATAAGCAACTTAAAACCCACAAGATTTCTTCACAAAGTAATTAATATTGTAAATTTGCTTCATCTGGGAAGAGTTTAAAATTGCGTTGTAAGCGAATGAGTATTCTTAAAAATCTGTACATGGCACTGCACTAGCTGCCAAAACTATAAAAGGCATCATAAAACAAACAATTGAGTGTTTAAAGTTTTGGGTATAAAAGGGTAATATAAAAAAGAAAAAAGAGAGAAATAAAAGCATTACTTGGGAAGTTATTTTAAATCAGGGGGAACTAGCGTGGCTGTTGGTGAGCTTGTTTGGAACACTGTGGTTCCTTCCTTGTGGGTTTATGTTGGTTTATGTTGGGGTTACTTCCAGGGGATGGTTGTGTGGGGCTTGGTTCAAGCCTGAAGCAGCATTTTGGAGTTGCTTGTGCACTGGAGCAGTGGTGATTTCCAGCAGCACAGAATGCAGCTCATGGCATGGATCTGAGGATAAGGAATGCTGTGAAATATTCCTCCTTGGACCAATGCCGGAAGGAGTGAAAGCCTTTTCTTCTTCATGAATTGGTGGGGATGGAAGGGTGATTGGTATTTAACTGGAAATGTTCAGCTCCATACAAGATTAGGTCCTGTTGGAGTTTTTTTACCTAAGAAATACATTAAAGTGTGTCTCACATGATAAAAATACATGAAAAAAAGCACAGAGCATTTCTCAGCAGCTCATTCTTGTCCAAGTGTTGGAGAACGCAACCACCAAGGACAAGGAAATTTACTTGTGGAAGACACAGGTTTATTACTTTACCTTCCTTCCAAGAAAGATGAAACACAAAGAGAATAAATACTGGTGTCAGTGTGTAGCTCAGGGGCTGATCCTCAGCCTGTGGAAGGTGATGGAAAGGGCTCTGCCCAGGCTCACCAGCTGGTGTGCCCAACCCAGCACCTGGATGAGACATAAAATGTCATTTATTTTTCTGGGATGGAATCTTCTCTCAGGTTTTTATGGACTACTTTTCTAAGGAGGAAAGGACAGCTACTCCCTTCAGCTGTAATAATAAATATAAATGGACTGGAGTATGAAAAGAAAACTTGCTCGTCACTAGAGAGACCACATTAATGAAGTCTGTCTGGGGAAGAGCACCTCCTCATAAGTAGCCAAGGTGTGAATGGAAATGATATTATCCCACAATTTTTTTTTTTAAAAATACGTTATTTCAGGTGCTTCTTTAGTCTGTGTCATGAAGATCAGTGCATATGAGCTCAGAGCATGATCATTATCATTATTATGTGTGATCTGCGCACAAAAAAAAAATCTTCTATGAGATGGTAAACAACAGTTTACCAGGACTGAAGCCCCCTGAGGTCTGCTGGAACTGCACACCCCAGCAGTTTTAGATGGAAGAGGTCAGAAGAAACAGCTGCCACCAGAAAAAAAACCATGGCAAACGCAGACGAAAAAAAGGTAAAAAGGCTAAAAAAAAAACAAAACCAGAAAACCCCCCAGCACCATCCCCTCCAAAAAACCTCACACGCACACGAACCCACACATACATGAATTCCCACTGCTCCATGCCACAAAATTTATGGATGCAGGAATGTAGAGCTGCAGAAGTGGATGGTGGAATTTAGCTCTGGTAGGGAATTTATGATTGACGCTTTTGAGAAGCCACTATTAGCCATGGCTTTAATGAAAATTGGCTTTGTTCCCTTTGGTTTTTCTTTTGCAGAGGTCCCTGGAATAGTAACTCCCTCCCCCAGCCTAAAAATGTTGATAATGGTGGCTATTTTGGGGAAGACAATTACTGATGAAAAGAACTGAATGGATTTTCCCTCCTCACTGGATGGGGGTTCAAATGCTTTTCAGAAAGCGTGAAGCAAAAATGCTGCAGCACCTCTGTGGCTGGTCAGTTGCGTTTGTTGTCCTTTGGCTCCAGCTGGAATTAGCTTGGAATGTCAACTCCACCCCTGCCTTTTGCATTTTAATTACAAATGAAGCANTGCAGGAGGTGGGAAGGAGCTGACATCCAGGGTGAAATTGTTGGAGAAAAAAAAAAAATCAAGCATTCGAAATTGGGAAGAATTCTTAATTAATTTTAAAATAATCTCCCCACTGGATCTGCAGGAATACAGTTAGAAAGAGACAGACTTATTTAATGGTAATATTTTGTTTCTAGTAGAGGGAAGCTGGCGTCTCTGATCCTTCTCTCCATGTGAACAAATGCTTGACAGCAAAAACTGAGTTCTTGAGCCTGATTCTTGGTTTCTGAGATCTGATTATTTCTGTAATTATAATTGTTTTTAAGGGACTGTGCTCAAATGCTCTCCTGTACCCACAGAAGCTCTTCTGTTACAGGCAGGCTTTGGGGAAGGGAAGGTTCTCCTGTCTGGGACTTGTACTTTTTAACAATTCCTGACAAATATTAAAAGTCTTGTGGTTTCTTTTTTATTTTATTTTAGAACAAATTCTATTTTAACA
>VZUA01062235.1:1540-13763 GCA_013401035.1 Horornis vulcanius | reverse complement strand
AGGACCTTAAAACACATGGGGATGGACACACAGCATCAAAATATGGCAGAGATCAAAATATATATATTTTCAGGAACAGTGTACTGATACTGCTTTTAGTTTCTTAAAATGGTACTGCTCTTTCATTCACTTGCTGAATAATTGTGTTAATTGAAGCATCCTCAGAACTTTTTGAAAAATTTCTTATTATGGATTTGGAAGTGCTCAAGTGCTTTTGATAGATAATTGTGTTTTAAAATTTAAATACTTTTATGATGAATTTTTGAGGCAGGTGGTGGTTTGATTAAATTTTAAAGAGCTCTGATTATGCAGAAAATGTGAAAAGTATTGCATACATTTGTAAGTGATTTCTCAATAAAATTTAAACATTATTTTCTTTGAAAAGAATGCATTGGGACTTTGAGAGTAACTTCCACTTTCTTTTTTGAGATTTTGATGTGTTTATATGTCTATTTACAACTATATCTGTGACTCTGTGACTAATATCTGAAAATCATTTTTGTCTGAATACAGAGTTTTGTTATCCTTGAAGGAGTTTTTTGTTTGGTTGGTGTGGTACCATTACATTTTTTAATGGTATGCTGTTTTGTTGTTGTTTTTCTCTGGCAACATGAATGATTTAATTATCCAGATTCTCTAAATCTGTAGTAAACTTAAAGTTTTTCAGACAGCGTGGCAGAGCAAGAAACTCATATACTCAAATATCAGCAAACCTGATTGAATGTAAATCATCATAAATTTAAATATCTCAGTGGAAATATGCAGTGAAAGTAATGCATTCCAAACAGCTGTTTCATATGGAGTGCTGAGGAGACAACATCACCAAGCCCCAAAACTACCCTGGCATTCTGTAAAGCTTGAAATCAAGTTCTTGATCTGCTGATGGGCTGTGATAAACACAAACCAGACATTATATTCCTAATTTTTTTTCCCTGTTCTTGTGGGATTTTAGCTTGTTTCAAACCATCTAGAGATGATGTTTATATAAAATAATCACAGACCAGAGGTGGGAGGCAAGTGGAGAGAATTCATGAGCCATTTAAGGGTTCAAGGACCAGTCAGAGCTCGTATTTTGCAGATCTCTTTATAGTAAATGAANGAGGTGGGAGGCAAGTGGAGAGAATTCATGAGCCATTTAAGGGTTCAAGGACCAGTCAGAGCTCGTATTTTGCAGATCTCTTTATAGTAAATGAAAAAATAAAAACAAAAAAACCCAAAAATATACATTAAAATGTATCTCCTCCCGTTCTTTTATTGATAAAATAGAGAATAGATTGTCACCTGGAGCTGGTCAGTCCAGAGGGGTTGGATTGCAACAACTGCAGCCACTACCTTTTCACAGTGTGAGAACCCAGATTTCCTGACACAGTGAAGGAGAATAAGGAGATTCCCAGACAGGGATCCCATGGCTGAGAGATCAAAAGGCTTTTGATGTAGGAATTTCCTTGAGTCAATCAAATTGTTCTAGGCCCAGAAAAATCTCTGTGGAGGGTTAGGAAAACTGTCCCACTGCAGAATGGTGTTGAGAGTTCTCAGTGATGTGCTCCTGTCACTGACACCAACTCCGGGACAAAATGCTGACCTCTTTTCTAAACACAACTGGTTCTATACTGTGAATGTCATTGCAGAGAAAATACAGCAGCCATGAAATCAGCCACGTGTTCATGGAGCTGCTGCCCCAGACAGCAGAGGAATTTGCTCTGAGAGGGTTGCTAAGAGGCTGCTTTCTTGTCTATGTGCTTAGAGCACTCAGACCTGGATGAAGGAAGTTCAGGTTCCAGTGCTGCCTGAGCTGAAAGAGGAGATGATAAATTGCTGACTCAGAACTGCACAAAGTGGGTTTCTGAGCCTGAACCTTCAGCACCCCTGGCACGTGCACTGGCATTGCCATGAGATTTACATTTCCAGTCTATTTTGGTTATGCACTTTTTGCTGCTCATCTTGATGTCTCCACTCTGAGCACGTGATTCAAGCTGCTGGATGGGTTAAAGTGATCCAAGAAACAGCTACAGTGAGTTGTGTGTCCTTATTTGTATATAGGGTGAGATACATTCTGTACATCCTGGTAAATGCCATTCATCAGTGTCAGATATCCCAGAAATCCACATTAATTGGAAACCAATACAGTGCCAAGAGAAGAGTCAGAGGAAAAGGCAACACAATTTGTCACTGGAGGTGCAAGAAAGGAAACAACATGAAGACAAAACAAACCCTACAAAATCAACTGCTCTGACAATGGCTATACTCTTATCCTAAGACAACTGCACAGCATTGAGATAAAATTGCCAAAGACCAGAGGAAGCCAAAATGTGGACAAAAAAATGGCTGGCACAGCACAGTACTGACATTAGCAACCAGAATAAACAGCAAGTGGAAACAGGAAGTGAAAAGACATACAAGCAGTTCCTCTGAATGACAAAATATCCTGGATAACTCTGTTAGAAGAACACTTCAGCAAATAAGTAATTTTATTTTCGATTAACCTTGTATCATGAAAACTTGGTCTTCCTCTTTTTTTTTTCCTCCCCTCCCCCCATAAATGTCTTTGTCCAATATGTTTTCTGTAGAATATAAAGTGTTAAACCTCTCAGTGAAATAATTTTCACTGCAGTACAAAATACATTTGTATTTATGAAACTTCATCAATACAGATATGCTATTCACACAGATGTTTAACATGCCCACAGAAAAGCAGATTGAAAGAACTCTGGGTTGGAGAATAATCCACCCAGACACTATGAAATGTAGGAAACTGTTTTTGTGCAGTAAACAGAGCTTTTCCAGCAACCAGAGATTGGTACCCTCATGTTTTTTCCATTAGAAGGTATAATTTTATCTTAAAATTGAATGGTAATTTTTTTTCCCTAACATGGCTCTGATTAATTCAGGGTTGAATATCATAGAATGGTTTGAGACTGAAGGGACCTTTAAAAATCATCTAATCCAGCCCCTCTGCTCTGGGCAGGGATATCTTTCAGTAGAACAGTTTGCTCCAAGTCCTGTCCAATGTGATACACCCTGGGATGGGGCATGAACAATTTCTATGTAAAATCTGTTCCAGTGTCTCACCGCCCTCAGAGTAAAGAATTTTTCTTTAGGTCAAATCTAAATTTTCCTCTTTTAAGTTTAAAATGATTGACACTTGTCCTATTGTTAGAGGCTCTGGTTAAATGTCCCTCTTGACCTTTTAAATCCTGATTAGGCATCAAAACACTGCTCTGAGGTGTCCCCAGAGCCTTCTGCTCCCCAGGATGAACAGTTCAGTCTCTCATTCTTCACAGTACAGGTGCTGCAGCCCTCAGAGCACCTTTGTGGATCTGCTCAAAAAGGGTGATGTCTCTCGAGGCCCCAGAGCTGGACACTGCTCCAGGGGGGATCCCACAAGAGCAGTTTGTGTCCAATTTTCATCCACCTCTACTAATTTTTTATTTCTAATCTGTCAGATCTGCTCTATTGTTTTTCCTAAGGTCCNTTTACTTGATAACAGATGTAGCAATGCTTTATTTACTGGTTGCTGCTCAAAGCCTGTTTTCCTAACAGAATTGTTCATTTCCTAGGGCTATATGTAAGGCTATCATTAGAACATTATCTTTTTGAGAAAAGCTGTACTAAAGAAGCTTTTTCATGTGTAGAATTTTTATTGATAAGATTGAATCAACTTCAATGTGAGGCTTTTTTCAGTTCACTGACAAAGTCACTAACAGCATAGAATCAATAAGTTTATTGCTTTTTGAGATCAGTTAACTCAATTTATCAATTTAGAAGTTGCTCTGCAGGAGGTCATTTAAAGACAACCAAAAGGAAGAGTGGAAGAAATAGATTGGAATCCTTTTTTTTTTTGTGCCAAAACTTCTCCCAGAGAGCTCTTTCCAAAGATGGCTTAGGAAACAGGCTGCATTTCAAAAGGCAAGATGTCACCATGGGATTTGCTGTCATACTCCAATGAATAGGAAGAAATAGTTTGAGCTTCTTCCTCTGCCTAAGTAAATACTGGATTCTTTCTGTCAGACTGTTCACATTGCTACCACAATTGCTGCTGTTGGTAATATAAAGCAAAAACAGCCCAAAACTGTGGTGCTACAGAAAGAAGGCCATATATACTATAATCTCAACTGTTCTGATGCACACACCAGGACAGACCTGCCAGCACCTCTGTAAATACAGAGAATATTTTCTGTGTGGCACAGAATTGACCATTTCAGACTCTCTGGCCTCCTTGGAAGTGTAAAAATTGTCACTCTCTAAGACCAAACTCATTCTCCAGTTGGAGTCAATGTCATCAGGAACATCAAAAAAATATCTCAGTGATTTCAAGTGCATTATTGTTGAGGTTGAAGTCTCTTCACTAGACATACAGACAATAAATGTAGAAAATATTTAGCCATATATGTTATCTCTGTGTTCAAAGATAACACAGACACCCCTACAGGGTAATTCCTTCATTCCTAAAATATTTGATGTCAGATAACTCATCTTTTAGGGGTGCCTACCCTTGAGATGAGAAATTATATATAAAGTGTGAAAGAGTAAAGCATTTTCCTCTTTCCTAGCTGAAACAAATGCATGTTTAAAACTCCCTTTCAGCAAAGAAAACCCTTGCAATGAAACATGAGGCAGATGCATGGCATTGGAAAAACGAGCACAAAAGCCTCTTCAGTCCAATTTATTACTGTTTGATGTTAGGACTACAAAAAAAGACTCTCTTGTAATGTGACACACCAGGGAAACTTCACGACAGATAATGCTGTCATCTTGGAATTCTGTGTTTGTTATTTGATCACCAGATGGTGGTGATGCAATTGTCAATGACATAGAAAAGAGACCAAAACTTCAGGAACTAAGAATTTACAAACTGCAGACTTCAGTATGTGTTTAGGTTCTTTTTCTTCATCCTTCAAAAAGTGGGTTGTAATATTTATGAAATATGCATTTCAAGATTGTAGAGGAAACCTGCTGAATATTTCATTTTCAATCATCTGAAGTAGTAAAGTTACAAAAGAATGCCTTTAAGCTGAAAAATGTAGCTTTACAAGCAGAACAACTCAATTTGGGAAATGACCAATGCTTTCTTCCACTTTTGTGTTTCCAGGTGGGCACTTTCAGCAGCTGGCTCTGCAGTTTTGTTTTTTTTTAATGTTCTTTAAGATCCTGCTTGCTGAATAATGCTTCCAGTTGCTGGTCACATCATCTGAAGAATATGTATTTTAATATATTTTACTGCTGGGTAGCAGAATAAGTTTTCTCAAAGATATTCTGGCTGCAGACAACTTTGCTGTTACTTTGGGTTCATCCACAGAGGGTCAGGTATGGAATGGACTGATTTCAGGGCTGTCTAGAACTGAACAAACTGGTTAGTTGTGATGTTTGTTATCGTGCCATTCAGGCCTGAATGTAACTCAAATATAATTTAATTTATCTAAGTTTCAGCCACTGTGGAGGGAAGAGATTTAACAGCCTAAGTCTGGAGTTGCCTCCTGCCAGTAACCACAGAGGGGAATTTGGATGTTTGGCTTTGAGGAGAAACATCTAGAAACTTATAAAATAAAACCAGGTGAGATCCATCAGACTCTAGATACAGAGATCATCTATGGCAAAATCACTTTGCCTTGGACTCAAAAGTGCGTTGTTCTGAACAATTACACACCTAATTATTAAGTGCTTTTTTTCTTTTGCTTGAATTTTGGCAAATCCCAATAGTTTCATTGACTATCTTTTGGTACTGTAGGCATTGCTTTTAGCAAAAAAATAGAGGTTTTTTTTTTTTTTTTTTTTTTGTAAATCAACAGTTCTAGGTCTTGATTCTCCATTAAGTACCATACCAATGAGCTCAGCAGTGTGATTATGCCACATGCAAGAACTCACTCTTGATGACCTGGAACAGAGACTGGACAGAGCTAGAGAATAAAGTAGATATTTATTAAAAGGCCTTTGAGGATAAACCTTGGGCAGGACAGGGCCTGACCAGGGCTACACCCAAGGGGGACCCAAAATGGTCACAAAATGGACAAATGGTCACGAGGTCTTACAGTTTTATACGTTTTGGTTCATTTGCATATTGGGGTTTAATTGCCCAATTACTGGTTCAGATTGTGAAGTCCTAGCCTCCTTATTTTCTTTCTTCAGCTGACCATTGTTTATCCTTTTGGACCTGAAAGTTGTACTCGTCCTTGGTTTCCAGCAGGAAAAGGATTTGTTCTGTCTACTTAGCCTATGAAGAGAGCTTGCCAACATTTAATATGAGACTCAGAACTGCACCCCTAGGCAGCGCAGAATCTGAAAAACATGAAAGCTGAAACTGAAGGCATCAATCTGAGGTTCTACAAGTACAAGCGCAGTGCCTGCCCTTTGTCTAAAACAATGGCCTGCAGAACTCCAGGCCAGGGGCTGGGTGGCTGGAGCAGCTGCATGACAGAAAAGGCCCTGGAGGTGCTGGTGACAGTGGCTGAACATGATCCAAGGTGTGTCCAGGTGGCCAAGAAGGCCAATGCCCCCATTGTATCAGCAATGGTGTGGCCAGCAGGACCAGGGCAGTGATTGTCTCCCTGTGCTGGGCACTGGTGAGGCTGCACCTCAGATCCTGGGGCTCAGTTTTGGGCCCTGCTCTCTGGGAGAAGGGAGTTCAGCCACCATTAAACTTTTCTGTGCTTCCTACCATGGGGCCAGAAAATGCACTTACTGCTGTTTTATTTGCTGTTGTAAAATAGCTCCAAGAATTATGCTACAGTGCCATGCACTCATTCTACAGGCAAATTAATAAATCTGTGTTCCAATTTCCTCTCTGTAAAGTTAATGTCATGGTACTGCTATTTTTATAAAATCTGTTAGAGGGTGATGGGGAAGTGATTTTTCCTTTGCAAGAGTGAATTTTCAGGGTGTATAGAAGGTGACAGCTGAACCTGAGATTATCATGACCTCAGGCCAATGTGTATTTCATTACACGCAGAAGTCGTGTTCCTGTGCTGCCATCTCTATCAGCAGGAGAGCTTTGTTCATCTGTTCTATTTGTGCAGTTTCTACACAGGGGTTCCCATCTCAGGTGAAGCCTTTAGATAAGACTTTAATGTGAAGGATAAGAAAAAGGTATAAACATTATTGGCAGGAGTTTCCTGTAGGGGTAGATTTCCTCCCACCTTATGGCAGCAGAAGGAAACTGCTTAAGATTTGCTTCTTCCTTTCTACAAAACTGCACTAAAATGGATCCTTTCCTTCAGGAACTCCTGCCCTATGGAGCACAGGTGTGCCAAGGGGTCCAAGTTGTTAGGATAAACTTTTCTGCCTGCTCAGAGAGTATATAAATAGTTTAGAAGAAATCAAGGGCTTGTTTCTAATATCAGGAATTTGGGCATATGCTGAGCTCACAAACTGTCACTGGCAGAGTTTGAATTAGGCCTGAGCTCAAAGCATTAAGTCCTGATGCTGGACAGAAGCCTGTGAGCATCAAAGAGAGCTAAGACATGGGATTTTTTGGGGGGGTCCTCAGTAAAGTAGAAATGGAGGTGTCAGCCCCATTTACTAACAGACTCAGCTCATATACTTAATCTTTACACTACTGTTAAGTTACTTTACAGTATCAGCTACATTTGCACCAATGAGTGAGTGGAAAGGACAATAACAATACATGGGAAGCTTCTCCCATTTTTGGGAATACATTGGGAAGCTCAAATTTTTCTCCTCTCTTAATATTTCTCATTACAAAGCATATGCAATTCGAGGTCTCTCTCTAGAACACACAGTGATATTTCCTATAGTAATGCATAATTCTGTGCATCTCTTTCTCATGGTGTGAATTCCATGACTTTGGAAAACAGCTTTAATTTCCCTTAATTCACAGGTGTTTGTTAGATTTCAGATCTCTTTCTATATTTCCCCATCTCTGCCAAAGAATAGCCCAAGATTAAGCAGAAAAATGTTTGCTTTAATTCTAGCATATTGCTATTAAATTTCTACTTATGAAAAGAAAGATCAGATTGCCTTTTTTGGTACTTTTAAATGAATGAGCAGACAAAGCAAGACAGTCTCTATGCTGAGATGATGTAACTATTAAATCCAACCTAGAAACTTTTCTGAAGATCAGTTTTTCCTTGTGTATAAGAAAACATTCTAGCTAATATGATCAGCCTGAATAAATCTAATTATATTCTTATTTACTGTCCTATGTCACGTGTGAATATTTGCCTTTTCCTGTAATTGTGAGACATAAAAAAGCATAAAGGTTGGATTAGTAATTAAGCTGCTGGAAGCCAATGCCTATTTTCTTATGTAAATGCAAATAAGTATGGATCTATCACCCTCAATCAGCAGAAGCACTGAGAGCCCTGAATGGCAAAAGGGCATTTCAAGACTGCTGTGTCTTTCAGAGTGCAATTGTGATCATCTCATTCTCTAACTTCCTTAAAAACTTAGCAAATCTTTCCTTTACCTGCAACAAAATTCTGAAGGCAATGACTGGAGATATTTTCTCTTCCTATCAGTTGCTGCTAGTTTCAATGTTCAGCTGCAAAAAGTGAGTTTTCAAAGCAGCAAGAACATCCACTTCTTCTAATTGGGGAAATTTTCTTCACATCACAAATGACAGAAAACTGAGAGATGCAATAATAAAACTATTGTGAGTTTAGACCCTTATATTTATGAGTTATTTGTGAGTTTCTTAGAATAGCCTCAGAATTTGCAGGTATTCCCTAAGTCTTGACAGTTCCTAGATTTTAAGGCATTGCAATTTCTCCCTCAAAATCTGATGTTTTGTGATAAGGAGGGGAAAAAACCAGGATCAGGCGAGTTGACTTTTTGAATCTGTTATAGAAGCATATCTCAAATATGACATGCATTTAAAAACCTTGTTCTCTACTTGCTTATTATAAATATTTGTAGGTATGTTTGTTTTATTGTGGTGTGACTATGAATTATCAGTTCCAGCATGAAGCTGGAACATTTTCAACAGCAGAGAAACTGAGTCAGTAAAGGCCAGGTAGATGTGTGAGATCTTTCAGAGACTCATTAAAGTTACTGATTACTGTTTTCAAGATCACCAGGGCTGCTGTGATCAACTACCATGTTTTTCTGTGATGGAAGGTTGAGAAAATACGGTGATCTTTTTCAAGAAAAAGAACAGACTGAAGGAATGCAATCTTGAAATGCTCAGATTGTTTTTTGCTAAGACCAATAGAAATACCTACTCACTACATTGAAACAAGTACCAGTGAGCTTCTTCTTCTGCCTTAATATTATCAGAGATCAAGCACCAAGCAAGTCCATGCAAAAATATTGCAGCGTTCTTAACTGAAGTTTCAAAAAAAGAGAACACTTAGAAAAACATTTGTCAGTGAAGATTTAGGTCTAGTTGGTGCTGTTTGGTGGAGGGAGTTGACTTCTAATGGTGCCCTCATGTCCATCCACATTTCTTTTCTGCAGATCTTGTGTTTTTCTCTACTACATTAACTTTATTGATTCATGGTTGAACTAAAATAGGGGTTAATATATACTTAAGGTAAGTGTGGCATAACAGCAGATCCAGAACATTCAGCTAGGGAGACAAAGGAAATAAACAATAAAAGGTACACTGGAACCCACTTAGAGTGCACCTCAAATCATTACAGAAAAAGTCTTTGTAGCCTTTCCAGGTAATTCTTTGTGTAGCCGAAACTGAACAAACAAAACATAAAGACATTTAGAGAAAGTCTAGAAACCAAATTTGAAACTGTAATAATATCATCACATGCCTTCCTGGCTTAGCCTTTTGTAGCACTGTTCCTTCTCCATTATGTCATCTCAAAAATGTATAGCACAAATGGAAGGGATCCAAAGGAGCCTGATGAAGTTCTTGAAGGCATAGGAAGAATGCACAGTTTTGTTGTGATTAATACAGGATATTACAGAGCTGTGCAGGGTAATGAATGTGCAGGGTAATGAACAGAGAAGATAAATTAAGAAGTCCTTGTTTACTTTTTCTCCTACTAAAGCTCAAGACTGTGTATTTAAATAGAAAAGAAATCAGTATGAAACTAATAACATGAGTTATAACATGAGCAAGGCATCAAGACCATTGGCCTTGGTCCATCCATCCAGCCTGTCCAGCTCCCCTGCAGAGCCTTCCCGCCCTCCAGCAGATCAACCCTCCCACCCAGCTTGGTGTCCTCTCCAAACTGTCTCAGGGTACCTTCCTCCCCTCATCCAGATTAACAGTGATGAGATTAAGCAGAACTGGCCCCAGAACTGCTCCCCTGGAGATCACCAGCTGTGACACTCCACCAGCTGGATGTGGCTCCAGCCCTCACAACTCCCTGGGCCTGGCCATCCAGCCAGATTTTCACCAGCAAACTCTGCACCCATCCAAGCCACGAGCAGCCAGTTTCTCCAGGAGAGCACTGTGGGAAAGGCTTTGCTGAACTCTAAGTAGACCAGATCCACAGCCTTTCCCTCACTTCCCCATGGGAGGCACCCTGTCACAGAAGATCAGGGTGGCCAGCAGGACCTGCCTTTCCCAAGCCCGTGCTGGGTTTGTCCTGTACCTGCAGTGTGATGGCACTCGAGGTGATCTGATCCATGACCTTCCCTGGGAACAGCCTTTACAACTTCCCTCTTGAAGACTGTCCAGCCTTCCTGGACTCCTTTGCCCTCTGGGAATGTCTCAGCAGGGACTTTCCCTTCCAAGAGATTCTCTCAACCAATCTTCTAACCAGGCCAAATGCTGCCCTCTGGAAGTCTGAGGCAGAAGTTCTGCTGGCAGCCCTCCTTATATCTCCAGAAATCCCAAACTCTTATAATTTTGTGTTTGCTGTGCTCCAAGAGGGCCTCTGACCATCATATCACCCACAAGTCCTTCTCTGGTTGAAAACAGCAAGTTCCACAGCCTCCAGGACCCTCCCAGACTGTTTCCTCTCTGCTGGGTTGCATTTCCAGCAGACACCTGGAGTAGGAATTCCCCATGAGAAAAACAAAATATTTAGGAGACATCTTAAACGTGTCCTCTCGACTTTTTATCCACTATCATGTTGTACTGCCAGATTAGGAAAATTTAATTTGAATCATAACTCTCATTTAGTCAAATTTTTTTTCTGAGGAGTATAACAGATCTTGGAAGGGGTACTTGGACTTTCAAACCCCACAGCATTACCATGAAGTCTTAGCTGGCAAAATATGAAGCTAATGAATTGATTAATGCTGTTATCAGAGTGGGCTTACCCTTAGAAAATTCAACAGATCAGGGCACTAATTTTATGTCTTCTCTGCTAAATGAGGTGTGCAAGCTGTTAAAAATTCCCCCATCACACAGAGTTTCATATCAGCCAGAAACAGATGGGCTTGTAGAATAATCAAACACTTAAGCAGATGCTAAGAAAATTCATCAGCAGTGAACCAAAACATTGGGATAAATTGTTACCTTTTGTTTAGTTTGTCTATTGGGAGGTCTCTTAATCATCAACTGGTTGTTCCCCATACCTTTCCAAAAATACTCAAGAGGCAGACGCTCTGAATTTGTCTTGTTTGCAAATTATCCGACATTTAGTGGCCTCACATTTTCACCCAGATAACATCCTTCATAATTATACTGTTCACATATGTAAATCAAGGCCCCGAGCCTGCAGATAGATCAACATGACTGGAAGGGTAGAACATGTACAAGAATGACAGCAGTAGCTCCAAACTTTATGAAATCTTTATGAAATATTGGTGCTTTACAAGGATGAAGCTGAGCAATTCTCAAAACAAAAGCAGCGACATTGAGACAAAGGTAATTATTAGTCTCGTTTATGGTCCTCTCAATCAACAACAGATTCCCTGCAAAAATTTATAGTGTTAGGACAGGGAACACAGAGATTTGCACTTATTTCTGTATCATGTGTGTCCATTTCCCAGATCTGAAAATTCTCCAGCAGATCTGGGATAATTCATTCATGGTTAACAGACAAGAAGATATTTTTATGTTCAAGGCTGCTGGTTTAGGGTTTGGCATACAGGCTTGAACTGACCTCAGAGTGAAACAATCACTGCTTCTGGTGCTGGAAACATAAAGTTTCATGACATTATGGCTCAGATTCTTTCTCATGTTGCTGGGCAGTGGAATGTCATTCCATTGAGCTACAATATCCAGCAGAAAAGTAATGCTGCTGTATTTTGGGTGACTAACAAGACATGAAATATAGCTAAATCTTTCAATGCAGCTATTTAATTTTCAGTAATACACTATATTTTACTACTCAGGAAGCTACCTAGCCACTCTTAGAAA
>VZUA01062232.1:0-24367 GCA_013401035.1 Horornis vulcanius | reverse complement strand
TTTCAGTAAATAAGATGTAGAAAAGGAAAGAAGATTCCAGAATTCCTACCAGACTGGAAGTTCCCAGGCCTGAACAACTTCTGCTCACATTTTACTTTTAACATGGACATCTAATCCAGAATGACAGAAAAGACCAAAATGTTACTGCAACCTTTTAAAAAAATGCGTCCAGAGCATAGGGAGAAGTTTTTAGTTGCTTCAAAAACAGGTGCTGTGGACCAGGAGTTGCCAGAGGTGAGATGACACCCAGCAGTGCCATCCCCAGGCTGTTTAATACTGTTAAAGGATTACAAGCTCCATAATAGCAGCTCTGAGATGAGTTTGTTGAGTTGCTGATTTTCTTATTTGCTCTCTCCCTTGGCAGGAACAGCAACTCAATTTTCATAAAGTGTGCTGAATATACATGGCCACAAACCTGACCTGTTTCAAATGCCTTGCATCTGCCAAGTGCAATAAGGCCTCTACCCCAACAGCCCAAACTCTTTTCCTCGCTCCTCCTCTTCCCACCATTCTGACAGCTTTCCAGGGTTCCTTCCTAGACTGCTGCCAGGTTCCAACACCTGCCCATGTAATCTCTGTTGTTCCCTTAATGCAAGTGTTAAATTGTGCCAGCAGTTCCACCCTGTCCAGAGCCCATTTGTTCATCACCAGACCTCACTGTCTGCTTGTAACAACCCAAAGGTGCTCCCTCATGGCATCTGTTTGATGTTCTGCAAAGGGGAGCAGGAAGCAGCCTATACTGAACAGTTATTATTACTCTTTCTTATAGGAATAATAGTATTACCATTTTGACTTGTATTTGTGGTCTATATCCTTTCTGCTACCTAGAGCTGCAGGTTCTTGCTCTCACCTGTCTAGATTTAACTATAAGAAAAAAAATTTTGGTGAATTTGTTGTTTTTGTTGGTTGTTTTTTTTAAGAGAGACATTGCTTCACTGTGCCATAATATTTTGTGGATTGGTATTTTCTAGGGAAGAAAAATGTTCTGAAGTAAGACACCAGAAGCAGTTTAAAATTTAACTCTGTGAGAACAACTAAATAAGTTTCTCTTATTGGAAGTAATGTTGACACAATGAAATCTGCACAATCTATGTTTCTCTAGCTTGTTGCTTGAAGCAACTAACAAGAAATTTAAAGGTTGGACTTGATGATCTTGCAGGTTTTTTTCCAAACTTAATGATTTCATGAATCTATATTTATTAGTTCCATCAGTTACTGAAAGTGGAGGTGCGCTCTGAGGTCTGCAGTCCTCTGCGTGATTGATTTTTCAAAGTGGAAAACCAAATAGTCATGCCAAAATTTACACTGAAAGCTGAAGGTTTGGAAGAAGAGAGATTTAATCCACAGTTCTTTCCTTAGACCTTGATTAATATGAGAGTGATTTTACAATTACAGAATTTTCTTCCCCTCATGCCTGTTCTTCAAAACACACCTTTTAACTAAAATATTTGTTTCTCAGTGATCACTAGTAGCTTTTACATTTTGGATCAGGTCCCATTCCAGGGGGCTGCCGTGAATTTTGCTGGTTCTCCAGGCTCTGAATACTCTGGGCTCCCAGGACACTGTCAGAAGAGCCATTTTTCAGGACATCAGGGCCTCATGACAGCCATTTCCTCACAACTCCTCTGTGTTCCCAAAACAGGCGAAACAAGGAGCTGGTGAAACCAGACAACCTCTTTCCAATATTTCACACTGTAGGTGTCCTGGTGCTATAGAAAGCCCAGCTGCTGAGGGAGAGCTGGCTTGGCTGGGGATGGTGGCATTTTGTGGGTACCTTCCCAACAGCAAGGATCACTGCTCCTCATCTCCTCTCATCCCCTTGCTCTCCATGCTGGCAGTGGGAAAAGGCCTTAGCTCTCCATCCCAGTCTCACTCCTTTTCCCTGTCTTGAGAATTTTCTATGCCCTAATTTCCCACAGCTGACAAAGTGGACTGACCCCTTAGCCATCTGGGAAGAAACTCCTTCTCTCTGGCAACACTGAGGAACACCCATTCACCCCTTTCTTTGTGCTCCTTCCTTCTCATGTTCTCCTTGCTGCTCTGAGCTCAGGCTTGACCTCGCCTCCTTGGCTCACTCACCAGTCAGTCTCCCTTTCTTTACCTGAGTCCCAGCCAGGTTTTCTGAGCAGCTTTCAAGAAATGTGGCTGTAACTGAAGATCAAAAATGAAGTAATTGTGATTGTGTAACTGGGGTGAGGAATGACTTTCTGGATGTGAACAGAAAGCAGCTGCTGCTTGGGGGTAGAAGCTTTTAATCTCTGTCCACTGGTGTCAAGTTTTCTGTCTTTTCTTCCAAAACAGTTCAGACAGAACTGAGCATCACTTTAACTCCATAGACTTGGTCTCCTGACCCAACCACAGAAACAAGTGGATGTAATGAAAAAGCAGACCAGTTCACCCAAGAAATATAACCTGCTCCTGTGACCTTTCTGCCTTAGAAGTTTCCATTAAGTTCTGTGGCATTCACCCATCCCAGATTCCCCCAGGTAAAAGGAAAGCAAACAAAAGCTTTGAGCAAATGCTTTGTTTGTAGTAACGTGGCAGGATCAATCACTACCAACCACAATGATGCAGAGGTTTTTTTGTAGGCTTTGTGTTGGTCAGATAAAATCCTATATAAATTTTCTTGAGTCAGTTCTGTTGACTCACTGTGGCAATTGCAGCATGTCCTTCAAACCAGGATATTTAAAGAAGTGCTAGAAGGAGTGATGCAATGATGCATCTTCTCAATACTGCCTTGTAAAAGTAATTTCAAGGTGTTCATTGCTTTATTTAAAGAAAAAAATTAATTTTAGAAAAGTGTTTCATTTCAGTAATGTGTGAGTTAAACCTCAAAGTCTGGTTTAAAGTTTCCCCGAGTGAAGTGGGCTTTGGTCTGGGATTTGTTCTGCGGAATAAAGACGTGTGTGTCAGAACGGAGATTTTTAGTTTAGATCACGGAGCTGAGACCCCAGGTTTTGTTTCAGGCTTGTCCCCGCAGTTCTTTTTGCCTTTCTGAGGTAACTTATGAAGCCACATTTTAGATGTGCTAATATTTTTTGCTAAATCCACTGATGAGATTTAGTTATCCTTGTTAGAGACAAGGTCCTGTCCAGGTCCTCTGGTCCTGTCAAGTTGTTACACATTTTTGAGGCCTTTACATTTAGCTAGGTGTTCATCTCCAAGAAGGGATGCTGCTCCCAAAGCTCTCCCAAAATGAATTAAGGGGTACCATGATGCTCTTGCCCCTACAGATGTCAGAGAATTCAGACACGAGACACAAAACTTGAGTTCCTGAGCTCCACCACTCATGTTTGAAGTCTACCAGATTCTCCCAACTTTGGGGCAGGAAGTTTGGGGCAGAACTCTCTCTCTTCTCCCTGGGCAGATTGCTGGCACCTGACACACCATATGCTATTTTTATTCAAAATAAATAGCACGGATTAGCTCCCCCCTGCCTTCCTGTTCCATCTGCTGCTGATATCCTTCCCAGTAAGACAGAGCTTCCAGTCTCAACTTTATTAGAGAAAGGGACTACAGACTTGTTCCAGATAAATACTCAGCTTTTGCTGGAAGTGTCCCCAGACAGAGAAGGCACTGTCTGATCAGTCACCACTTAGCAGAATTCTGTCATCTGCCAGCCTAATCTACATTTAAAATTGAAATATTTTGATATATATTACCCAACACAGAGAAAATAGTGTCTTAAGGGAGCTGAAGAGCAGGAGGCGTGGTTGCGCCTTATTTGTTCAACGTTGGTGAGTCATTTAATCTGAATTTCTAGACATTTTAAGAGTTTTGATTCAAAGGTCTATTGTGTGGCTTCTGGCAACAAATTAAATACCAGTGAGGTTTGGCTCTTAATTTAGAATTAATTTTAAAACATCACTCACTATATGAGACCTAATTGAAAGCCTATGGTCACTGGAAGGATTCCCAAGGATTTCACTGGGCTTTGGATGAGGGTCTCAACCCACAAAAATGTTGATTTTTCTTCATTGTATTTAATCTTGGATGGGAAGACAAGTTATTCTTTCAGAGTAATTTTGCAGTTTTTTGACTTTTCATTTCTTCAGGCTAGAACTGAGTTGAGGACAAAGAAATGTGTTTGTAAAGAAAATCATTGAGCGCTGAGATTGAAGTGGGGTGTGTGTTTTTGCTTTCCTAGCTTGGACTTACTGTACTACAAACCATCAGAGCACTGCAGATCTGTGAGCTGACAGATTTCTGNTGAACTAGAACTGAAGTACATGGAGGACATATAAAGGAACAGAGAACAAATATAAGCAGGGATACAAAAAAATGCAAAGCTTGAGTCAGAGTTCTGTTTGCAAAACGAAACCTGTGCTTTGTTTTCTGAGCTGGCAATGAACAGCCCCCTGTCTCTCTTGGGGAATACGAACATGGAGGTTCATGATCATAAATCTGAGTTTTCAGACAAACATTTTCCTCTAGTGCCTGAGGTTCTCCTATTTGCAGTCTTCGGGAATATTAAAAGTTTTTTGGGCATAAAGAGTCTCTCATTCTGGCTCCAGAAACAGTTGCTGCCCACAGAGCCTTTCTCTTGTGACTTCTTGTTAATAGCACTAGAAGAGGCTACTCTGTCTCCAGTTAAAAGGAGGATTTTTGGCAAGGGCAGAAAAGAGCCTTAAAGTCACCCTTTAACCCATGTCTCTCGTCAGCTTCTTTAGATGGAATGGGATCCTTTCCTACTGGAGTAGTTCTATATTAAGTCCCAGGACAAGTGTTTTTCCTTCTGGCTTCATAGAATAGCTGAGAGAAATATAACTGATTGTAGGGTGGGGTTTACCACAGACCCAAGACTTTGGGGATCAAGAACAGCTTGCCACTTCCTGACACAAGAAGGGAATAAAAACAGAAAGCAAGTGAGAAAAACGGGAGTGCATAGGGATCCCTCCAGTTTCCTCAGAAAGCCATTGGGATACAATAAACCAGGCATCACTCCTAGGAGACAACGCAAGGGAATGTCAAAGTGTAGATCTCAAGGACAGAGAACACCTGTGGGAGGATGTGAGAAACAAAACAGGCATGTGGTGTCTAAGTGCAGGATTCATAGGCTTTCCCACTCTGTAGAAATGTAACTCACTTCACTGCAAGCCTGAGCTGAGTGGCACAGAGAGGAAGAGGTTGTGTGGCTCCTTGAGAAATTGGGACCAAAACGTTACAGGTCTGTTCTTTATTCATACAGCTTGGCTTTTGTTTTTTTAGGAAGAGCTCACAGCTTAGCTTCTTGTGTGTGCTGCTGCTCTCTGAATAAATCCTGTTTAAACTGGAGTGTGAAGGATGTTTTGTGCTGAATTATCTGCTGGTTATCTGGCCTTTTCTCTGGCTTAGTTTGACCCTCAGATTTAACACACAGAGAGAATTAGATTCAGTAAGATGGTTATGATTCATGTTATGATCCATGAGGGGGAAAAAAATGAAGACAACCTCCTTAGGAAAGCATACACATGGATAAAACAGTTCATGGAAAACCTGACTGATACCTTGACCACTGCTTTGATTGCCATGCTATCCCAAAAGCATCCTCACTACTAACTTAAGCATTTTCTTCTTGCAGACTTAATCCTTCATCTGCCAGTAAAGCCAGTAGAAACAAATTGCTCCACCGGCATGAGGTTCCAGGAGAGCCATCCTATCTCTCCAGCTGCCAATTCACTTGCAGTGTTAGCCATTGAAACTGAATTGAAAGTGGCAGCTCAGGATTCAATTTCCATGAATCCTGTAGGAACTTTATTTCTTCAAGCCCTGCACCCCTCAGGTTTGAAACTGGCCATTAGGCTTAAAAGGTGTTGAGCTGAATAAGGGAATGGTAGATGGACAGAGGTCCGGATCTCAATAAGCTTCATCTGCTTTTGGAATGGGCACCTGAAAACTCTCAAGGACCGATTCTAAGAAAAGCAACAGCTTTGAGTGCTCTGAAACCAAAGTAGGCATTTGGAAATGGAACAGAGTTTTGTAGTCACTATCTTATTACTGAAACTAGATTATCCCTAGTTTTTCCAAGTAAACATCTATCCTTGCTTAAAAGAAGATTTAGATAATACAAAAATTAGAGTGATTATATGAAAAACATTTTCCTTGCACAGAAAACCAAGTTTTTATGCCATCTCTGCTGTACAAGTGAAAGGTTGAAGTTGGAAGGATGGCAGAGTCACTAGCAAAGAGAGTAAGAATTGAGAGGAACAGTGGAAAAAGGCACACTGAAAAAACAAGCCATGGAGGGAAATTAAATCAGATTGGTGACTGTGCAAGAAGGCATATATTAAGAAATTATTTTTATGTGCAGATTTTTATGTGCATCTGTCAAGTAGAGCTGTTGTGCTAATTTCTGAACAGCAAGATGAATAAACAATGCTTCTGTCTGAGTGTATTTCTTACTGATTAAAGACTGTGACATAGAGTGTGGCTAGAATGAGTCAAACAGGATGTTTACAAGGCACTAAGATAAAAAAGAATAAAATTATGAAGCAAGCAACATAGTGTCATGAATTTTAGAAACAGTCTCTTTCCTGGGTAACATTTTGCCCTCCTCAATTACTAATGTTGAAAAAGAGCTGCCACAGGCAGAATTTGCAGACAGCCAGGTGAAAGGGAATGCCAAGAGGCAGATCCTTGTCCCTGTGGACAGAGTAACCCTGGCAGAGCATGATCTGTGGCACAACCACCTCAAGACTAGCAGAGGGTTTGGCAGATGGGACTGGGGCTGAAACTTGGGAGTTAATTTCTCCTCAATGCTTCCTTCACAAACCAACAGAGAAAATATTGCTGGAGAAGCACTGCAGCTGGATCACAAACAACAATCAATATCAGAGTAGTGCTTCTAATGGCGTTTGTAGTAGAGTTTATTAACTATTCTGTTATCACTGCATGAAATCTCTTCCTTCAAACTCACCAATCTGGCTTGTGTATTTTTAATGACTGTTGGCACAATTCTTCACAGAACTGTGGGAGCTGATGGAGCTTTACCGGATGGATTAGCCTTCTGGGACTCCCACAACAATATGTGTGCTATTTCAATCTATTTTGATCTAAAATAGATTGATATGTCTTTAAAATGAGCTAGCAAATTTCTGTGCTAATTAAACTAAATTGAACAATGCACAGGAACTGATGTTACTAAATCTGTGTATGAAGGCCCAGTTCTGAGAACCTTCATAGCTTGTGGACTACTCAGCCTCAGCCTCTAAAAATACTGCATTGCAAAGCTGCCCAGAAGACATTACCTGAGCCAATGCTGAGATTGCTTTCAGTGTGTGCTGGGCATTGGGCTCGCAGCCTGAAATGCTCTTCTCCTTGATCCTTGCATCTGGAGAGCTCATGCCAGCGCAGAGAAGCTGGACTGAACAGAACATACACAAAACTTTCTAAGTTCACAGATTTTCAGTGTTTTTAAGTGAAAAAAAAAAAAAAAAAGAATCTGGATTTCTATACCTTCAGGTCCACTGCTACCCTTATCGTTGCTATTCACAGGGGTTAAGCCAGGAGCAAGTGGTCAAGTATGAGACAATATAACCTCTTAAGAATTCTTTTTCACACAAAGAAGTATCTATTTATTTTCCTATGCCAGTTATTTTTGGCAGTCTTTTTTAAAATCATTTATCAGTCCTCCTTTTCAGTAAAAAGTGATCAGTAAGGCTCAAAGCTTTGTTCAGCTGTTCAGCCTCAGTGTTTTGTGTGATTCTCTGGTGCTATGTTTTTTTAGCCGAGGTTCTTTGTCAACACAGTGGATGCTGTGACTAATTTGGCTAATTCGGGAAGAAAGGATTACGCTTGGATTCTGTACTGGTGTTTTGAGTCTCAGTAAAAGATTACAATGAATGAGTAGTCTGGGTTAGACAGACAGTTGGGTGGGATGATACCTTCTGGCCTCCAAATCAATGGGATCTTTTTGTTCCTATGTGCTTTAGGCTTAACTTCTGAGCCAGTCTCTAATGTCTCGTACATGATTCCAGATGCAGAGCACCGCATTGCTTATGAATGTGTGTCCCGCATAAATGGGAAAGCGCCTGGTGGGGCTTTCACACAGAGGTGCAGAGGACACTGCAGTATTGCCAAGGGTTTTCTAATTTAGACAATTCTCATGACAGTTAACTTTTTTGGTATCGTTTCATATTGTTTTAAAGAGTGACATTTATTATTTCTGGAAAAAGTGGAACTTTATAGTCCTCCTCATTACAGCATGACACTTGGAAAAGTAACTGCTGGAACTGAACACCACCTCCCCGTCCATTACCCAACCCAGAAAACAATCAAACCCCCTCAATATTAGGTTTAAAACGTTAAGTCATCTAAGGTTTTTTATAGGGCCTGGTTGTGATTCTCTTTGCTCAGGGTAAGAAACCCCAAAACTCTGACTGCCCAGCCCAAGTGCACATAGAGCCATGACATCACCCCATCCATGCCGGTTGTGCTCCAACCCTCCCTTTGTCCTGCTCTTCAGGGAAAGGGAATCTCCTTGGCCATCTAGGAGCTAGTGAAGACTTCCCTGACATGCAGGGGACCAGGACCTGGAGGTCTGCTGTAGTCCAAGCACAGCCTCTAGCTCCCATATTTAGATAGTAAAACAAAGTTTTCCCCAAATTCACAGCTAACTGATATTGATGAACACAAAAGGAGAGGACAAGAAACTTCCCAGGAAGAGTTCAACCCTCATAACACACTCACTCCTGATCACTATGGCTGTAATTACTGGTAGAGATCACACCTGATTTTCCCCCAACTGTACATTGCTGTTTGGATGAATTTGCTCCCTCCGGGAAAATGTGTTTCTGAACAGAAGTCAGTACACAATATAGGGACGCTCATGGTCTCAACAAGGTGATGCTTCTACCTACAAGCCACCCTACCCAGGAAAGGAGGAGAAGCAGCAGCTGCTGAGAAAGCAGGGCAGGCAGTGCTCTGCTACGAGGAGAGGGCCAGCATGAGGACAGGAAAGAACCTGGAGTTTTTCAGGGAAGAGTAAGGGGAAATCGTGACTTTTGGAGTGGGAATCCCTCATCAGCATGGGCTGTGAGCTGCAAAGGACTGACTGTTCCATGTGTGTCTGTGTGTGCAGCAATGAAAAATGCAGGTTTATGTGGTCTGCCTTGTGAGATGAGCAATTTAGATACTATGTCACCACTCCTCTTATCAGAGAACATTAGGTTTCAGCAATTTCCATTACTATTTTTATCCTTTATTGTGTGCAAATACACAAGGATTTTAATAACAGCAGTCATGTTTAAGCTGCTTGGAAGGTTGGAGAGAAGATATCTTATTTTCACCATTCCACCGAATGTCATTTTTACAAGTGAACCATATTGCTCTTACAGAATCAGAGCAAGTTTTTTATAAAGACATTTTCCTAAAGGATTGAATAGTTGCAATTGTTGGAGAAAGGTGATTAGATGCTGGATTAGGAATTTGCAGGATCAAAGTAGCAGTTAAGATGCCAGGGAACTCATCCAAATCACAGCATAGCTGATATTCCTTAGGGAATACTGGACTATTTTGTATACAGCACTCTCGGCCCCAAGTAACTTAACACCTGAAGAACTGAAATGATTAAAAATGTTGGGTCATATCTTTGAGGGTGGGCCGAATGCTGTGCCGCTGTGGCCCTTTATGCCACGATGGTGATGCCAAAGGTGTTCGGCTCATGGAGGCCACAGGAGGCCCCTGTGCAGCACCGGCCATAGCGAAGTCACTCGGGTGCAATTGGGCACTCGG
Source organism: Horornis vulcanius (assembly GCA_013401035.1). Lineage (NCBI taxonomy): Eukaryota > Metazoa > Chordata > Aves > Passeriformes > Scotocercidae > Horornis > Horornis vulcanius. The sequence goes on along the minus strand of VZUA01062232.1, from coordinate 14,656 downwards.
CCCATTTCCCTGGCAGCGCTCGGCATCCCTCAGGAGCGGGCTGACAGAGGAGGGGCTCTGGCAAGCAACTTCAATTATTTGTGATCTCAGTTACACAGAAAATGCAGGGGATGGATTTGGTTGTGGGCTTGGTAATTCTTTTTAACCTGTGAGAAGCTGTGGGGATTGCTGCTGGACTGGTCTCCTTGAGAACCAGAGTGCAAATGCAGGGCATGAAATTTTTCCTGTCCCAGCTCCAGTGCCAGTGCTCAGACTGAGGTCAGTGAGAGGGGAACTCACCTACAGCTCTGCCGTGCCGGAAGGTGCATCTGCCTGACTCCTATCCTCCCCTGGGCTCTAGGCAGGGAGCAGTCCTAATAATGGAGCTGGCTTCTCCTTCCTCCAGACTGAAGAACTGATAGGGAAGCTGATTTTTGCTATCCAGATGTACGGCTGGAGCTGGAAAAGATGCCAGAGAATTGAAATGTTTGACCCATCCCTGGAAATGTTCAAGGACAGACTGGATGGAGCTCTGAGCAACCTGTTCTAGTGGAAGGTGGCAGAGGAGTTGGCATTGGGATATCTTTAAGAAACCTTCCAATCCAAGACATTCTATGATTATAGGATTTTCCTATTTTTTGCTTGGAGTACTACAGTTTCTATTTAAAAACTTTTTGGTTTTTAAACTTTATCGCTTGTCTTTGGGGAAAGTTTATGAAGGGCAGAAGGGTGAAAATTAAATGGCACATATTATTTAAAGGGCAGATTTTAATTCATTAAAAGGAGTGAACTCTTTTTCAGTATTTTCTTTGAGAAAACTAATTTTTATATAAAAAAAGCCCCTGATTCAGCCACAAGAAGAAAATGTTCCCACAAGAAAATGTGAGGGTTTTTTTTTTTCCTCCGTTCTACTTAAGAGTGTGTGAAACACAACTGCCCATGAGCCCAGAAGTGCAGCACATCCTTTTAACAAGACATATAAGGAATACCTTAGGCAGCTGGAATGCAAGAACCTGGCCCAGAAAACCCAGTAATACCCTTCTGACTGCTGCAGACACACCCTGGGATGGTGAGCAGCCACTGGCAAGGGCCTGAGCCCACGAATCGTCTGTACAACACATCCTGCTGCTGCTAGAGTGCTGGGAGGTCTCACAGGCACTCCCTGCCACGAGACCTCATGTTTTCCAGCCCGGAGTGCTACGAGCATGTAAGGGGTGACCCATTCAGAGAACTGGGTGGCTGCAGGCCAGATGTATAACCTTGACTACAATGCCCTTTCCGGAGACTGATTGTGGTTTTCTTATTATCTAACGAGTTTGTCATTTCCTGCGCTAGTTGTAACAGAGCTGAATATTTTCTAGGTTACCTAACGAAGCTCCTGCAGAATCACACCGCCTATGCCTGCGACGGGCAGCACCTGAGCCTGCACTGCCCTCGGCACTCAACCATCAGTGTTCAGTCAGCATTTTATGGGCAGGACCCCCACATGTGCACTGCTTGGGAGCCTGAAACCAGGATGGCAGAACCCAGGAACTGCGTGGCACCCACCTCTTTGCAGGTACTGCATGCTGAAAGGGTTCTTAAGGTACAGGATGTTTTTGACCGTTTCCCTGCCATTTCTGTGCACGTGTTCTCAGCCTTGAATAAGACAACACTGTACCTATGGCAGTTTACTACCAGAAGTGTTACAGCTGCAAGTGTTTGTCTGGACAGCAGGGTATTACTGTAGGATTGGGAGAGCTCTGAAGATTGTCTTCTATTGTGATGAACCTTGCTTTGGGAACCCTGTGTTAAAGTTCTCTAAAATAGTCCTCTCCTTTCCATTCAAGGGCTGGTCAGGACCGAGTTGACCAGTCTTAATCTATCACACGGGCCCTTCTTGACCCCAGGGGGAGGACACAAGAATTGGACAGAGCAGGGTTACAAATCCAGTGAGTAAGATGACATCCTGGTTGGCATGTGGCCTGTTGCATGCCTGTCTTCCCTCACTGAAAAGGCACAACAACAGCTAAACAGCAAACCCCAAGAATTTCTGCAGATACCTGCATTTCTGTGACTACCAGATTTGTATCAGCAACATCCTATGGTTTGTTTGCTGGGCCTGCTTCAGTATAGCTTAAAATGATATATACTTCATCAATTACTACTTTCTGCTGTGGAGACTTTTATAGCAAGGTTTGACTTACACTGCTGTCAAAGGCTTGTTTCATCTTGGTGAAAAATATCATCTTGGTGTTGTTCCCAATTCAGTAAATCATTGCAAAAATGAGTAGGCCATGGAATGTTGGCCATGACCAACATGTTCTGTTGGTCAAACTTGTAAATGCTTTACAGAAGTTTTGATGGAGTTTGTAACATTTGTGTCTGTAGACAACACATTCCTCCTTGATATCAGGGAATGTCTGTTCCCATCACTACTGAGTTGAAAGGTATTATGAAGTGGTTTGGCAGCAATATCCTCTCTCTAGAAACAGTATTAGGGCAATTTTATAAGTGTGGTTCGCCCATGATGGATGTACTGCAATTTTTAAGGACATTCCAGACATGACCTATGGGCCATGTGAAAGTACATCTTTCCACCAAAAACAGAAGGCCAGATTAATCCTTAATGTTATATTAGTGACTGCAGGAAAGCAGCACCAATGATTATTTTGAGCTTGTGAGTGCCTTTGTGAGGTCTCCATGGGCAGTTTTTTCCCTTGAATATAATAAACACAGCATGTGGTAACTGTTGTATAAACTACCATCATGGTTTGGGCACTGGGGCTGATCAAAGGCAGAAAGCATTTTGGCAAGGCCATGAATTTGTGTGAGATACAAATGCTCCGCATCTCAGGGAGTTCTAGTTTTGTTAAGGAGAAGGGACCCATTTTGTAAACTGGTTTCTTAGAAAAGAGCACCAGTGACCTCATCCCTCCTCCCCTTCCCTTTGGAACTAGATCTGCAGTCAGCACAGGCAGGTGAAATGATGCCCTGTAGCTGGGAGGAAGCATCACAGGCACATATTACAGAGAGATCACTGCAAAGCTGGATCTGGCTAGAGACACTAACTGCCTGGTGCTATTTTGAGTTTTGTTGTTTGATTTTGTAGCTGCGTGCTTTTGCACAGCATCATAACAGAAAATACGACTGCTCTTCACGTTAGGCAGGAGAAAATACAAACAGATGCACAGGAGATTATTCAGCTCGGGTGCAAACAGAAGGTGACTCAGTAGGGGACAGCTATCTCTGTTTACTAAAGATGTAACTCTATTTCAATGGTCCCTTCCAGAACTATCCCAATGAAGGAGGAGTTATTTGTTTGACTTGCAATTCAGTAAAAGGAAAATTGACTGATAAAATTAAGTCTGCTGTGCTTTCCTTCTCTTTTAAACTCTCTAGAGTGCATTCACTGCTCAAAAAGTGTTGGATGCACGTCCTCTTCCTCTGCCAATAGGAGCTGTAGGACCACTGCAATGTGCTGCCAATGTGTGTCATTGCTGCTTGGGAGGGAAGGTTTCCAGTGATGACAGCAGAGATCCAGCCACTGCCAACTCTCTGAGCCTGGAAACAGAAATGCAGCTTGTGCCACCAGAGTGGTAAATTTGTGATTTGGTCTCCTGGTATGACTGAGACCTCTTCTAATGAGAAACAAAGCAAAAATTCTCACAGATTTTGAGGGTCTACCTAAAACAATCAGAATGGTTTATTACAGTTACTCCTGTTAAGAGTGGGGTGACCTGGAGGCAACACCCTCCTTTGTCACAGCCTGCTGTGATTTAAAACATCATGAATCCTGTGCATAACCACACAGACTATGCAAAAAAAGTGTCAGAAAAGTCCTCTCTTAACTGAGTTTTGGAGGTGAATAAGAATTTCCTAAATACACTGCTGCATTTAAACTGGGTGCTTTGGCTTGTGACTGTGTTAAAAACTGGACAGACTAGTCCTGGCAATGTCTTCATATTTTCTGCAACTTCAGTTCCAAGAGCACAGCTGGAGTGGGAGCACCAGTGTGAGCAGTACAAGCACTCAGTCCTTTTGCCAGACTGGGAGAGAGCCCACAGGACCCTTTATGTATAACACTGCTGACCTGTTTGTTGTCTTCCTCTGTTGCCAATCCCAGGGAAGCTGCACAGTAAGAACCAGGATATATTGCTGGGCCAATAAATTTGGAAGAGATATGGCCTTAGAACAGCATTAAAAAACACCCCACGCAACAAGACAAGGAGGCTGAGGATAGACTTGCACATCTGTGCTACCCAATCAAACTAATTCTGAAATTTGCTCGTGGCATGTCAACTAAATATCTGATAAATGTGTGTAACTGCAAGCGAGAAGGAAGTGCCCCTTAAGCAGGAGGTCCTACACGTGGCTTAAAGCTTGGGTTGTGCTTGTCATTAGTCAGAATTCTTTCGAAGTGAAGATTATTTAACAGAGCATGTTCAGGTACACGTAAGCAGATCAAGAAGAAGCGGTTAAAAAGACACCTTTTTGGTTGCCATGCTTTCCCTGGACATGGCACTCCCATAAATGTGCTCAGGAGTGTATAAGTGCCTCAAGCATGTCAGTGAGACAACGAGGGGCTTAGTGTGTTCCCAAGTGCTCTGGGCTCTGCACCACCGAGGCTGTGGTGGCACTCAGGGGAATCCCCCTGCCAGCCTCCCCAGGGGCAGAGGGAAAAGTGACAAACAACAGCAAGTTGGTAACATCCTAATTTGCTGTGGGCATGGCTGTGATGAATGTGTTCCCGTAAAATTGGCTGTGGCTCCAAGTCCAGTAGAGCTATGGCCTAGATCCAGCGATACAGATGTTTCTTGCATGTTTATAGCCAAAATGTTGTGATTTCTCTCCTGTGTAGAACAAAGTACAACTAAGTGTTTTCATTGCTGTGTAGCTTCATACCTTGTTGTCAAGACTATCCTTTTTGCCCGTTGTTCTAGAAAGTACTGGATGAATGCCAAAACCTGAGATCCTGCCAACTCCTTGTCAATAGTCGGGTTTTTGGGCCTGATCTGTGTCCAGGGACCACTAAATTCCTCCTTGTCTCCTTTAAATGCAAACCTAGTAAGTAATCTTTATCAGGCAAATGTGTTTTTCTGCGTGTTTTGTTGCTTGTTTTGGTTGAAATGCACAAGGCTTTGCATAAATCCATGTGAAGTTTTGGGGCTCTTGGATTGATAACAAATTGTTCTTTTCTACTTCACCTTAGCTCTCCATTCTGTTTGCAGCTTCAGGGTGCTTGCTGCCAGTTTAAGGACCAGTGTCGTTTGGCAGGGGCAGATGTCAGACATCAGACTAGAAAGAAAAAAATGTTATGGAAATTCGTTTTAGTGAGATAGCAATGATAATGTCATATTTGAAAGAGCTGAACAGCAAAACCAGATGCTTGGGCAAAGGATCCAAATAAAGAAGGTATCTTAGGAAGGAATATGCAAAAATACTTAAGGAGCTGGGTGGGCCCAAAGCTTTCAAAGATTCAAAAATACCTCCCATTTATGGAATGATGGCCAGAAGATACATGTGCTGACATGGTTATTTTATTGTAGAATCGGCTGTGCTCTGTGCAGGTATACAGTGTTGATATGTGAAGGGACAAATCTCGCCTTAAAGACAATCCACTTTGTAAATACGAGAAAGGGGAAGAACGATTAAGACAATCCTCATGACGTTTCCTTTAGTGGTTTTTTAATTGTTCTCCTTGTTGCTATGGTATATGAGAACAAGCTCCAGTAGCCTGGGGCTCAAGCTCTTTTGGCAGTGAATTCCCAGTGTGGCTGAAATGGGTCCCAAAGAAAACAGCTGAATGATGACTTACGGGTAGGTTCACCAGCCAACACAGAAATACCAACCCACAAGCAGAGGAGAAAGCACTAAGGGGGTTTTCTCTGATCAGAGCACTAAGATAGATGTCAGTGGTAGAACAGGAGTAGGTGGCAAGCAAACTGAAAGGCCAGCTCACACTGGAAAGTCAAAGTCAGAGCAGAGAGATGTTACCTTTGGTAAAACACTGCCTCAAGAACTCCCAGAGAGATACACTGGGCCAATCATTGGAGGAAAAAAATGCCCGAAATTTAAAATTTTCATTATCTGTTTTATTATATCGATAGTTTAAATATTTTTGCATATTGCAATTCGTCCATTATTAATAGTAGATGGATTTGAGTACCATAGCAGTGTCTGTGTCATTAGAAATCTCTTTTTGCTAATCAAAAGTGAATTGGGATCCTGTTTATTACTTTCAGAAGCTGCTTAATATTTTTTCCTATGGGAGAGGAGCTTCTTAGAGTACGGAGTATTTACTGTGATCAGAATTTTAAAAAACCTGCTCAAATGCACATTCAACAGCAACTGCTGCCTTCAGAACTGAGGAACAGTCCAGTTGCAGTGCAAATAACATGACTTCTTGTGACAGGAAATTTGTATTTGTAGGTAAGATACCAATAGTGTTACTCAGGAAATCACTTCATGTTAACTTCAAGTAAACTCTGCAGTCTCCTTGCCTTCAAGTGAGCACTTAAACAGTTGCCTAAATCCCTTAGCTTTTCATCTATTTAGAATTACTGTTGCCAGATCTTTGCAGAGGTTTATGCTGGGCTCCTCTCCTTATCTGATACCACTCGGGGTTATACGTACTTCCACAGCCTCTCCAGCACAGCAAGGCAGATTCAGAGTCCGGCTGTACGCTGTCAGTCATTGGGCACAGACCCCAGGTTTTTGGCCTATTTATTTGTGCACAGCATGGCAGGTGCTTCTGCAGAAGTCACAACCTGCAGTAGGTCAAGTTTTTTCAAAATGTTTTCAAGAATGCTTTCAAAATACTTTTCAAAATCACTTTTTTACACTTAAGGCTGTTGATGCTCGAATGGCAGAAACTGAACTGTTATCAAGAACATTAACCCATTGTTTTATCTGTTCTGTTTTGGATGAAACAGTAATGTTTGCATTCATGAGTAGATAGGAGGTTTTTCTCTCTCCAGTTCCCGAAGAACCAGCACCCACCCTCCACTCACAGGGACACCACTTGCTAACAATAAGGTTTCCCTTTCCGTCTGCTCAGCTCAGGAACAGAGTGGCTGCTTAGACCAGGAAGAGCCTTGTTGACCAGGTGGCAGATTTAAAGGGGTTCCCTAGGAGGGACAAGCCATGAAGATGAGCTTTCAGTGCCTTCCCCACCTCGGCTGAGGGTACTGCCCAGGTGCCTGTGCTGAGCAAGGCAGGGAGGGATTTTTCTCAGGCTCCTAACTCACACCCTTTCGCCAGCCAAATTTTCAAATGAGCCCTTGCTGGATAATGCTGCCCAGGGAAACCCACTGACCTTGGTGGAGCGGTGCAAATACAGCTGAGAGCACTGTCTGGCTTGGGATGGGGACCCCGTCCTGGCCCTTTGTCCTCCCGTTGTCCATGCCTCGCCCAGTGCTGTCAGTCAGCAGTGCTGGCCCCGCCCGTGACCGATGAGTGTGCAGAGGCAGCTGAGGCACGCGGGGAGTACAGCAGTGTCCTGAGGAGAGACAAAAGGGAAGGGTGAGCAAGCCAGGACAGCAGGAAGGCTGGTCCACTGGGAAAGGAGATGGGCAAAATTAGGGTTTTCTATTCTGTTCAAAATGAAGCCACAAGCCCTAGACAGTCATTTGGGCACAATTCATTTGGAAGAAGCACTCTGCTCTTTGACTTTGTGTCTGGCTGTACAGGTGCCACGTGTCACTTGCAACAGCCTTTGCAGGAAAGCTGGTTTCTGTCCTGCTGCTATTTGCTATTAACAGTCCAGCTATTTAAATTGCCTCACGCTATCATATTGCTGTTTGCCTCTACTTTAGCTGAATACAAAACCAAATCAGCATGTGAAAACCAGGAACTGAAGCTCCACTGTCAGGAATCCAAGTTTCTTATCATCTACTCGGCCACCTACGGCAGATGGGCACACGAGGAGAGCGTCTGCTCAACAAAGGCGGAGCACACACCCCCCTTTGGTATGTTTGGGCACCATTGAGGGACCTTCTTTAGACAGGAGCACAGGGAAGAGAGGACACAGGTGGGGAGAAACTTCAGGTGCAAGAGCAATGGAGTTTTGAAAGCATCAGTGATGGAAATGTGAGAGAGATTATTTCTGAAACTCAAACTGCCCAATATTTGGGAGGAACATCAAGTATGAAATGCAGCAAAGTAATAAACTTTCATATAGTTAATCAGTTCTTAGTATGATTAGCATCAAAAACTAGCTCCCTTGCCTGTCTTGAATTTTGGTGACATATACTAAATATCAGCCGTTTGCCTCTCTTTTTCCTCCAGCTTCTGACAATGACCAGGTGACCCGAGTGCCATGATATTGTCTTACTGCTCCTTCTTCCCTGATACCTCTTTCTGCCAAATATTCTCTGCCTTAGCTGCAGACTGTACAGAGAGGGTCCATGGGGCAGGGCCATTGCTTTAGGTGCTGCTGTATGACCGGAGCCCAAGGCTGTGGTGGCACACTAGAAAGTTAAATGTACCTGGGACTTCTCTCTGGCACCAAGTCAGGAATATCCTATGTAGATAGCAATAAACTGAATAATATGTTCCATGGTGACACTGAAAGCATGAAGGTAACTTTTCACGCCATGCAGAGGGCCAGCACGAGCTGAGTGTCCTGTTCAAACCCCTAGGTCCTACACAGGGGAGGGCTTGCATGACTGATGCCAGCCCTATGCAAAGGCCTAACATTGCTCCTAAGAAACATGCTTTACGTGTTATCTATGAGAAGCATCTCTGAACATCAAGAAGCAATCAATAATTCATCTTAAGAGCCTTTTGTCTGCAAGCTAGTTTTTCTATTTAGTTACATAGATACTGTTAAAAATGTATTGGCTGAAAATCGCAATCTGTTCTTAGACAAGATTCTATTTAATATTGCCAGGTCTGTGTTTCACACCAGCTCTCTTGGCCCTTCACACAGACTTAGCTCTGCCTGTCTGTTGTGTGGAGAAAACATTTTAAAAGGTCTCTGACAGGCCCCCACACCCCTTACAACAGAAGTATTAACAGGTGACACAGGGCAGGGCAGAGATACCTCGGCTGATCAAGAGAGGCCTGCCACCACACATCTTGCACTACTTCAGCGACCTCTCAAAATCACTCCCCTGCCTCTAATATCAGCACTCACAGTTCACAGATCAGAATTCTGCAAACCTTTCCTATTGGATAAAGCTTCCCAGGATAAACAGAAAGAATTTGCGACAGCAACAAGCTCTGCTGTGGCCCCTGTGTACCAGCACCTGTGCAGCAACACCCTGGCTAGCACTGGTTTTGTGTTCCGTAAAGCCGCCTAAAACACTAGTAATAGGAGAGAGCATAAAACCTGAGACAAACACCAAGTACATCTACAGAAGGTAGATCCTTGTATAGATTTCCTACTACTTAATGGAAGTGCTTGGCCTCTTCCAGCGTGGTACAGGTGACTTTCTGCAGGCGGTGGAATTTCCAAAAGCCCCTGTGTGGCATGGGAGTTCACATTCAGTTATCACAAAAGACTTGGCACTTCGGAGCCAGATCCAATTGACTCCAGATTTATCTGTCTTGAGCCTGAATCTTATTTCTGTGGTTATTTAAGCACCTACAGATGTAAGTGGGTGCATTTCTGCACTGATTTCTGAAATGGCTGCATACCTTTCTCTGAGGGAAAACACTGGTAATTTGAATGGAATGATTTGAGGCAGCTCTTCCTTCCTAAATTAGAGCCCATGTACCTATTTATGTTTGCACCAAAAGCTGAATTGGCTCCACCACACATGCATTATTGTTTCTGCTCACATTGGTGCAACTCAGCCTAAGGGCAGTGCTCAAGCCGTTCCAGTTCTTTCACTGCACCACAGAGAAACTGTGAGAGGATTTTTTTAGCACTATGAAGAGAAGTCAACCAAAGGTCCTAATGACAGGCCCAGAAAGTCTCTGGTGAGCTCAAAAGTTTTGCATCTCTCCATACTTGATATGGTCCTGGCCAGGTGTACTGGGTATTGAATAGGGTACTTCCCGAGATCTTGGCTACCTGTTGATATGTGTGACGGCAATGACAAAGAGCAGCTTTGGGTCGGGACAGATGTGTTCTCAAGCAATCGCTTTACTGTGGACCACCTGTCAAAACAGCTGACAGATGTTCAGAGCTTTGCTTCAAAGGGAACCCCGGAAAAGAACATTTTTTTGGCATAAAGGCTCTTCTCCATATAGGAAATAATTTATATAAATCCATCTCTGCTGTGGGAGATACCTGTGTGGCCTTGAGCACTTGTAGGATCCTGAGCCTCACCTCCACATCTAGCATGAGTATCTACTCATGCAACTGGTTTTCTGAGCCAGTGTAATGGTAAAAATCCAGCTTCTGCAGTTGTCCAAAGGCCTGGCACTGTTAAGACTGTACAGAATCTCCAGCAAGCAACTTCCCTGTTTCACTGAGACTATCAAAAACTCCATAAGAAAATTCTGGGTGTGTTCTGTAGCAGATGATTCTGCCTAGAGGTATCCATTGTGCACAGCACCAAAGCAGGAAACCACAGCAGTTTGTTCCTGTGTGAATTGCTGCCTTTTCTGACCCATTATCTCCTTTATATTTGTACTAACATGTGCATGAGGAAACAGAAAATTTATTGGGCAGGAGAAGTTCAAGGATTGTGCCAGAACAGGTTACCACAGAGAGCACGAGGAAGATTCAGGTCAACAAACACCTCTCAAATAATAAATTACTCGTTAATACATGAAAATACTTGAAAGAAGGCTCGGTAGTGGGTCACCTCTGGGTTCAGCTTGTACGCTAAAACACTGCAATATCCCTCCCAGAAATTCCTCTGGATGCACACTGAATGGTCAGCTGTGCATCCCTCAGGCACCAGTGACCAGCAGAGCCCTGAATTACACCTCTGTCACGGTTCTCTTTGCTGGAAAGTGGGGTTCTTTCCAGTAGAGCCCTCTCTTTTACCTGGTCCCACTTTTGGAGGGTTGAGACGGGAAGTGGAGAATTCACAAACTCTCATCACAGTTTGCACTGTGCCATGACATACCCTGGGGTTGGGCTTTGTCCTAATCTCCCCTTCCCAGTGAATTCAGACAAGAGGAAGGGGCAAGAAAGTCAAGCAAGGGGGATTTTCAAAATCCTGTAGGTTCCTTCCAGTCCAACTAGGTGCCATGATTTTTTTAATATAACAGGATTCTATGATGCTGTGATTCTGTTTGTTTGTTTGTTTATCTACTGTAGCCAATTGAAAGGGCCGCGTATTCACTGACTGATTGAAAAGCTTTTTTTGGCATAAAGGCTCTTACATCTCTTACTAAAAGATGTACTCTTTGCCTGGTGTAAGCCTGTCCTCTTGGAAGGTCTCTTGAGAGGCACAAGCAGCTTTAGGCAGATCTGGAAATGCTTCCACACTGTCTTGCCCTTAGTGTTTGGCGGGATGGATCCCCCACTCTGCACATGCATGTGCAAGGAGGAGAGAGACCAAGTTTGGGGGGTGTTTTTGTACAAAAGTGCTGCTCAACACGTTGTGTGTTTCTGCTGGAATCAGCAGTTCCAGTGGCCCTTTTCTGATGCACAGGCAGGACCCTGTTTGCCACGCTCTTGCATAAATTACCATATTATTTCAGCAACTTTCTTTAGGAGTCTACAGCCTTAGCTTGCTCCAAACTCCACAGTTCCCCCTTGTCAGATCTTGTCCTCACGGCTGGTATCTGGGCGCCACAAAGCACAAGCCATCCTGATTTGGAGGTGTGAAATCTTTGCTTTCAGTTGATTTTAAAAGCGAGCTCATTCTTCTGTGGGTGGGCACAGCCCAGAACACATAAAGAGGCGTAAGGAGCAGTTGGGGATGAAAGCAGTTGGAAACATTTGGAGAGGGTGGGACAGGACGCTGTCGCTGGAGCCTGGCACAAGATGCTCCATCACCTGCAGGTTCTGTGTGGCAGGGTGGAAAGAAAGGGAGGGAAAACTCCTCCTGTCTGAATTGAGAGAAGCTTTAAGAAACCAGAAGACAAATTACTTCTCATTAAAGCCTGTGTGATTTATGGCATGTCATTTGCATGCCAAAACTTTCCCAAACAAAGCTAATTAGGGAGCTGAAAGAGCCTTTCCTCCAGAAACAAGGCTTTCTACTCCAACTATTAAATAGCTGCAGTCAGATTGGATAGTTTATTACTGCATTAAGAACCTCGTCTTGACACCCGTGTCCCTGTGCCATCCATAGCAGTGTCTGGTACAAAAGATCCACCGACAGACTTGGTGTGTAACAAGCAACTTTGGGAGAAAAGCGTGGAAAATGGAGCGTTTTCCCAGCCACACACTGCTGCCCTGTCTGCCACCGCTGTTACCACCAGCCTGTTAGCACTCTGGGAATGTGCCTTTCCAGAGGCAGGTTATTGAAAATGTATGGTACCAGTCTAACAAGCCCCAGGGATATCTGTGTAGATCAAACAGCACCTAGTCAAAGAAGCCATATGCACATTTATGTTCATCTCTCAATTCCTGGTTACTTAGGGCCCATTCCATGGGACTCCTTTGCTCAAAACACAGCACTGACCTCTTCTCATTCAGTTACTGAATGAGTGGAAAAGGTGTTTGACCAGGAGAAGGATAAGTAATTCAATCCCATCATAGCTGCTGGGAGAACTAGTGGGAAGGTAGCAAAGCCACATGTAAATTAGAGAGGAATTTTTATTGAATCACTAAAACCCCAAAACGTTTCAGAATGCAGGAAGTTTTAAATAGTTTTTTGTTTTTTGTTTTTATGTTATAATACTTTCCAGGTAATGTCTGTCCTGTCCTCCAGAAGAAACAGGCCATGGTTTGCCTTTACTCACCTGTGACACCAGGCAAGCCTTGGGAGGTTCTCCAAAAACTCACCTGCCAAGAACCTGCAGGCATACAGTGACTGGTTCCTCAGGTAGAGGAGCCAAATCCAACATGGATAGACATGATAAGAAGCTATTAAGTCCCACAGAAACGTGAGCAAAGGCGAAATGAAACACACATTTGCCATATCACTGAATACGTAGAAAACCATCAGCACAGCATCCTCCTGGTTTTATGAGGCACCGAGAGTAGCTCCCAGGGCAGGAAATCCCATAGAAAACATTCAGTTTACTGTTGTGCTCCCAATCCATTCATTTATGAATCACCCAACAATTCCTCCTTATATTCTCTAGTTGGTTTTGTACTTGCCAAAGCAAGCTAGTGGCTGCCTAAAATGTCCATCCAAATATATTCCTTATTCACCTGAAGTTGCCAGGGAGGGAAACTAAAACTGCTAAGTTACTTAATCAGAACTACCCATTGCTTTAGGTCAGCACTTCCCTGCCTTCCCAGCAGTCTCCTGGGACACACAGGTATTGGGATTTCAGGTCTCTGAAAATTCAAAGAGCCCGCTCCTAAAATCCATGTCAAAGGGACTCATGAGCCCTTTGCCTGACAGATCAGCCCAGTATGTCCTGATGGCTCTGCCCAGGTATCTGACTTATTTAGTGCTGGTGTCAGGGAGGTAACTCTAACAATCACAAATATGCCCCATTTTCACACATTAAATGTCAAGAACTCAGTCTCAAACCTGCTCTTCTTTTCAAACAAACTTGGGGAACCTTTGGAGTGTCTTTGCAAACAATGTTTGTCCTTCCTCTAAAGAGGCACAAACGAGCTTCAGCAGTTGGCAGGTGACTGGAGGCCATCCTTTATTGTGGGAAAGGGGACTGTTTTCATGTCCAGAGAATGATGTTGCAGACCTCTAGAGCACCCTTGCCTCAGAAGCCTGGAGTGAGACATATCTGTCATACACAGAAAGCCCAAGTGTGTGGGTGATACAGAAAGATTCAGAAAAGTATTACTTGCTCCAAACTTGTCCTTTCTGTTTAGAAACCAAAACTACAGGGTGTTTTTTGCATTGTGCCTTGAGCTTTAGCATATGTGGATACAGAGAACTTAATCACATTTAGAGACATTCTTTTTTTTTTTTTTAAAGCAGAGTATGACTCACACACTTTCCCACTCAAATAATTTCAGCTCCAGTGCAAAACCCATTTTTGGAAGCCACATGTTTCCCTGGTTAAACATTGAGCCCATTTTGACCTCCTCATAGTAAATCAAAAGCTACTTTTTAATACCCTGAAATTCCAAGTAGCCTGAGCTGTTGCAACACATAAAAATTGATCTCACCTGACTTGAACTGAACTTGGATATCCAGTCGACTCATCTCAGTAACCCAGGGCCAAGAAACAGACTTGGAAACAGCATTTCATCTCTCTTGATTTGAGATGGAGTAGATGTAGAGCTACTTGGATGTGCTTATTTTTTCCAAGACATCCTGAATGGAACATCGAGACCTTACATTGGGCACCTGTTGGGAGCTTGACCAGACTCTTCCTGCACCCTTAATACGCATCTGTAAGGCAACACGGGAGAGTTACCTCACTGTAAATTCACATTGCTTTTGCAGCTGACTTCCCTGCATTGACAAATCTTAATAACCCTCAAATCCTGCTATGGCAAAGTTACACCTGAGATCAGGAGCAGATCCGTATCTCTAGTCATGCATCCAGTAGCTCTCATTTCAGATAACACCAGGGTGTTGTATATTTATTGTATGTATTCTTTTCTTTCAGACTGTTTGTCTTACACAGCGCTGCAAGTGCTATCAAAAAGGTGTTATGGGAAACAGAGATGCAAAATCATTGTCACGAGCCGGGAGTTTGG
>VZUA01062226.1:0-12809 GCA_013401035.1 Horornis vulcanius | reverse complement strand
ATCCTCCTGGTTTGTGTTTCAGAAAAAGAAAAAAAAAAAAGTGCATAAATCTGAAAGCTCTTTGCTACTTGTGACCGTACATCATGTATCAGAAACAGGCTTAAAGCAGTCAACAGGCTTGGTGAAGATTCTCTGTGTTTTGAGCTTATCTCAGCCTTATTTATGCCAGTGCCCTGATGTTAATTGGCTTTTATAGTACCAACTTAATCTTCATAGTGGTAAGTGCCTTCTGATGCAAGGCGTGTTTGAGTAAATTCATTTGTTATCTGCAGAGTTCATCTTCACACAATAGCTTTTAATGAGATGTGCTTTGTGCTTCAGGTACCCAGCCCTGTATTTGGGCATGTGAGAGCAGTTGATTGTGCTGCTTTTTTTAATTGGCCATTTGTGTAGCTGAGGGAAGAATGCATGTTGGTGTTTTGTTGACATGGCAGAAAAATCCTGATCACAGACAGCTCTGCACCTGTGCTGTGTGAGGATCGTGCTGGTTTAGCAAGTCACAGGCATAAAATGCCCCAGGGCGAGCGTGTCAACGTTTGAAACTGAGACTGGCACAGATACAAACTTCCCTAAGCTGTCTGCACAAAGCCAGCAGCATCCTCCAGACCCTTCGAATGAGGGGAGAAACAGCAAACCCTGAAGAGATGCTTTTGCTGTATTTATTGCTGGCCTAGCCAGTTCCTGGTATTTCATGGATAGGAGGGACAGCAGTGTTTTTGCACTTGGTTTTATGAGAGCAATTTGTGCCAGCCATGCAAAATATGCATAGCTTGGCCTGCAGTGCCACGTTTGCCAAGGGACCAGAGATTTATATCTTCAAATACATGTTTTGCTTCCCAGATAATTTCATTATTTTCAGTCAGCTCTGCCTTACACCTAACTTTAAAAATGTTTCAGGCTCTGCCAGCAGGTGAGAAAAAGAAATGGATGCTCTCAGATTCCACTGGCAGATTTCCCTGCAAGGAAAAGTCCTTCCTGTTTTAATTCCAAGTGTTTATTCTGCATTCACATATCTGCATGTGTACGAAAGCAAAGGCAGCCATTAATGCCTTGCATCATACTGTATGAAATGCATATTGGAATGTACTACATATTGCATGGGACACGTGTAATACATAAACCAGACATAATGCCAAGGTGTAGAAATACAGAGAATAGATTTTGTATGTATATTGTGGTTTTCAGCCATAAGACTAAGAATGCTAAAGGCATATCATAGAATTGTAGAGTGACCTGGGTTGGAAGTGACCTTAAAGGTCATCTCTTTCCAAAGAGGGACACCTTCTGCTAGGCCAGGTTGCTCAGAGCCCCATCCTTTAATATAGTCAAACTACAGCTATAGAATTGGTTGTGAGGTGGGATCTGCTTGCATCTTCATTACCCTGCCTGTTTTCAGCTGTCTTGAGATATGGCTTCATGCCTAGAGTGCTTTTATTGTGGCCTCTCTCTGTACTGGCTTTGCTCATGTGGCAGAAGTTGTTTGTGCAAATCCTAACTACTCCATTTCTCTAGAGTCCTGTTGCTTTCTCAAATGTTTTTAGTATGCAGGGATCTCCCTTGAGGTCAGCACATAACAATTATATTAAAACCTCTGCTCTCTGTCTCTCTTTCTGAAGTCAGTAGGAAAATGCCACTTGTCTTAGTCTGGGAGACACAAGTTTGATGTGGTGAGGGCTTACAGCTCAGAAGGGTTTGCCTGAATAAAAGCCTAATTTCACTTTGCTTCGTGGGACTGAGGCAAAGGTTTGTGAAGGTCTGAGCCTTGGGGACCATTCTACATCCCTTGGCACGTGTTAATCAGCTGGTGGGTAAATTGTCCTGGTGAAAAAGTGGGTCTGAGGGGCATGGTGGCATCTCTGTTGATTTTGTGTAAAAGTTGTCCAGTTCTTATTGTGTCTTAGTCTTGGTGGCGTTCTTAGTTGTATTTCGGGGTCACCTTAATGAAATCTTTACTGTGAGGCCAAGAGAAGGGACTGTTCTTCAAATTTTGAGTTGCTAGAAACTAGCAAAAGAAGCTTCTATTTAAGAGGGGTGTTTCAAGGCTGCTGCCCTCTCCCAGCAGAATGCCCATGTTTGGGGATATTTTATGCCTGAGTCTATCAGCTGATAAAAGTTCCCCCAAAGTAAGATATAAAAAACTCAGGTTGAACACAAGTTCAGGAGGAGTCATGAGACACGCTGAGCCTACGTCAGAACATTCCTGTGCTGGTTTCTCCCCCTGGGCCTGGCCCTGTTGGCCCTGCCAGGCAGGAGCCCTCCCTGCCCGGAACAGGTTGTTCTCCTGACCAGCACGACAGATGGCCGGGCATGGAGACTCCAGCAAGAAAAAAAGAGGTGAGGCTGATCACTGGTAGCACAATCCCAGCATGTCTTACACAGATCCTCTTGGAAAGAGATGTCCTGCCCTTGGGTGAGATCCAGCAGTGAGTTTCCAGGTGGAATCCAGCAGAAAGTTTCTAGTGGGTTTTGGAATCTCCCGCCCGCAGATTGCACCTAAGGTGCGAAGGAATTCTGTGGTGAGCAAAGCAGCTCTGTGCAGTTTTTGTGAGCCATGTTTGTCAGTTCTGAAAAGGAAAGTGCACATGAAAATGTGTAAAGCAGGAGTGGTGTTTGATCCCTGGGTTTTCTGTGTTGGCTCTAAGAGAAATAGAGAACACCAACAGAAGCGTGGAAACTGTAACCTTGGGACTCATTTGGGGCATGTAAATCCTTCTCTAAGCACCTCCTGAAAAGCAGTGAAGTCCCAGAGTCATCAGTAATGCTACATGTTACAGAACTTGTGGGATTTGACCTTTTTTAAGGAGCCTTCAGATTTTATTTTTTTTTCACGTGACTGAAATGACACAGTGGCACCCATGCCATTGACTTTACCAGAGGTCTCGTGCCACCAAATCACAGACATGCTTTCAAAAATCTTACCTCAAGTTCTCAGCCCTTAGCACTCCCCCCTGGCTGCTCAAAATGCAAATCTGTTTCCTTCTGAAGGTAGAGCACATCCCTGTGAAGCCAAGTAGGCACCTCCAGGGACTTGTTTCCATAACAACATCCTGGACTGTTTCTCTCTGTGCTGTGACTGTGGCTACAAGCGAAAGCACTCGTTGGATATTTTGTGTTCAGATATCAGCACCTTATCTTTACAGATGTTTTCTTTGCTTACTGGAGCTGATCCCATCACCTTATATCGTGTACAGCTGCCCTGTCCAACTTCAGGTCTCCAGCCTTTGAAAGCAGGGAGTGCAAACCTGGAGATGGGAAGGGATTTTATTTGTCCATCCTTGCAGACAGAGAGCTGGAGAGTGTGTGAAGGACAATGTGAGCACTCAGCCAGGGAGCTGAGGGGCAGCCAGCCTGTGAGTGTAGAGTCATCTGGGTGCCTGGGGACAAGGAAGAGAAGCTAAAGCATTATGTTAAAGACCCAGAAATTCCTCTGTCAGCAATCTCACTAGGAAATAGTTTTGCAGTGGAAGAGACTGTTGCGCCTTCCAGATCCCGTGGCTGGTTTGTGACAGTTGGTTCCCCTGGTAATTTTCCCACAGGATATTTTGCACCAAAGCAGGAGAGGACAGAAATCATCTCCTTGGTGGGGGAAAGAAGGAAGGAAGGAAAGGGAGAATTTTACTGAGAACACCATTTTTTCATTCACACAAAGGACTGGAAGCATGAAAGGCGTGAAGACCTGTTCTGTGGTGTTTTGCTGGTGGATTCCTGCTTTTACCTCCAAGATGAAATTCCTGTTCTGATCCTTCTTGGAAAACGTTGGAATTTGGGATTTTTGAGTGATTTTCTGTTTGGGTCTTTTGATCCAGCTTTCATGGATAAAAATTCACTGCTACAGCAGCCGTGGGGGTGAAAGTGACTGGACTTGGTCTTCTCTTCTGGGTCCTCTCATTCAGAGATCCCTATGGGATAAAGAAGAGTGAGTTTAAAGAAAATTCAGGGCAGCACGAGGCAGGGTAAGGACTGAAGTGTCTTCCACATGGTGATGGAAAGAACAGCATCGGCCCTAAAAGCAAAGGAACAAACAGCTCCAGCGTCTGCTGCTATTGCAGAAATAGGTAAGGTTTCTTTTTGTTGTGGGAAATTAATGACCAAGAGTTTCTTGAAATTAATGAGGAAGGATTTCCTAATTAAGATTTGCAGCCTAAAGGGAGAATCTGGTTCTAGGTGAAGAAAGAAAGATAATTATAAACTACAGAAATGTAGTATGAGCCAGATCCTCACCATCTGCTGATTCAAGCTGGCAAAACTCCTTTTAGTACAACTACCTTGGATTATATCGGACTCCAGCTTCAATCTTCTGCATCAAGTCCAAGCATATGTACTGTTTGTTAAATTGCTTCTTTTTGTTTGTTCTTTTCTCGAGGTCCTGTTTACATCAGGGAAAGATCTGCAGATTACAGCAGGAGTCAACCACGGCTTTCCCAAAAGCTCTCTTCTGACTCAAGTCCAAGTAAGTCCTACCAAACTTGGCAGAGCTAAGCTTAACTTTAAGTTTATGTTGACAGAAATTAAAAGCAGCAGCATTTTATGCATTTTATCTCAATGGTGGAAAGATGTGGACAGATTCATGGGTAATTGGAAGATTCTGCCCTCCATGGCAGCTCTGTGAGCACAGGATAGCCCTGCTTGTGCTGCTGTAACCAAAAGCATAGCCCTGAGCCCTTCATGGTTCCTCTTTGAAGCTTGCACCAGAGACAGATCCCCTTCTGAAGACTTTTGCAGCCATGTTATCAGCAGGTTTGCAGGAGAATGCCTGAATTGCAGGCACCTGCTTTAGGCATAAGGAGGAGAGCAGGTGTTGGCAGGATGAAAAGGCTTAATCCCCTGATGAAAGGAACCAGGGGATGCTGCGTGTCCTTAGCTGCCACCAAAGAGTGGCTGAGGAAATTGAGTGCCAGTTTCAAGGAGCTCTTCTTGGTCAGGCTGGGATCCTACATAACACAACACCCTACCCAGGGAGATAAATCCAGAAAAATGATTTTTGGGAAAAGCAGACAGGGACTGTGCTAATTAACAGTGCAGCATATGCTGTTAGTACATGTTAATTCCACATGCTTTTCCCTCTTTGGGTGGGTTTTCCCTTGCTCCAGGAAAGTCTGTCTGGGGCTCGTTGGCTGGCACAAAAAGTTTGAATATCATAACATGGCTTTACATTTTGGGAAACTCATAGCTGAGGTCAGGGTGGGTTTTACAATCCTACAATGTTCACTGATGCACCCTCACCACTGGAAATATCCAGGTCATCTGTAGTGCCAATTAATAAGAGGGGACCCAAGAAATAATTGAGCTTTGCTGTGTAAAACTTCTTCTTAGTGAAAGGAAAGAAAGGATTTGCAGGAGGGAAAGTGCTCATCAGTTTCTGTGGTCACCATAAATACAGAAGCTGTGTTGACTATTCATTGGAGATAAGAATTAGGAGAAACTTTTGTCTTCACACAAAATATCATTGAAAATTCAGCAAGTCCTTCTTTGGCTTCATTTTCACTAAGTTAATATAAAGATATTTATTCAGTGGTGTAAAATTTTGGAACACCCTTGGTCCAAAAGTGGCATAAGGCACAAATTTGTTGATTTAATTACCAAATCTAGCCATTGTGTGCTTAACAAGATGATGTGCCTCGATTCTGCTCTCTACCCAAGGTTAGACATGTTTCCTTAGGATTTTGGATGGTCTGACTCCTGATTTAAATGAGTGTGACAGAAGAATCAGGCCTAAAGAAGAGGGCTGTAAGTGCACATGACTAGGCTGATCTCTTTAGGGTGTTGCAGGTGCACATTGGTCCATTCACCTAAAAGGTTGTATACAATTTTACACCAACAAAAGGTTTAGCTTTTAGAGTGCATACCAGTTTATTCTCTTACATTCTCTGGAGGGAAATCAAATGATATTTTACAAGAAAACTGGAACATTACCATCCCTTCTTGCTGCTCCTTGATGCATCTGTTGTTTTCAATTAGCTTGATGGCATCCATTTTCAGAAAGCAGATGCTGCCCTCTTTTACACTGGTTCAATTCTGGAATAACTCCACTGACGTCAGTGAAGTGACTCCAAATTTATCCCCGGCAAAAGCAGAATTGGACCACAGTCTCTTTGTCTGCCTCTCTGCTCTGGAGCTCTGGGGAAGATGTGCCACTGCCACACCATAAGGTGAGGAAGAGTGCCTGTCTGCTGTGCTGTTCTTGGCATTTTTGTGTCCTTGACACCCCCACTCACGTGCCTGGCTGGAGCAGGAGCCAGGCTGGCCTGGGGCGTGCATGGCCACCAAAGTCCTCATCCTGAATGGAGCATTTGCTGGCTCTGGATTCCTGACCACTCTCCATCTTAGCTTCATCTTGGGACATGTTTCCCAAGGAAACAGAGTTTTTTAAGCTGAGGAAATGTAGTTGCAATTGTTAAGTAGCAGAACAACAGAAGGGTGGCAGAGGTAGATGTGGAGACAAGCTCTGCACCTCCTACATTTTTTTTTTGTTTTACTTTTAGGGCTACATGAAAATCATTGCAGTCCTGGTAGGTTGGGTCTACATCTGCTGGTTCCAAAGTCTCCATTTACAGGGAGCATTAGGTTGGAAAAAATGGAGCTTCCTGCTCTAACTCTTCTGATCTCAGTCCTGACTTGCCTGAAACTGGACAGAAAGCCTCATGTAAAATCATCAGTTTGCTGTAAGGGAAAATACCACTGGAGATGGGACAGATGAGGGGGAATAGAAGGAATAGTTGTGGAATGGCCAGGGTTAGAAGGGACCTTAAAGACCATCTCATTCCTGGTGCCTTGTGCAGGAACACCTTGATTGCTCAGAGCCCTATCCAGTCTGATCTTGAATATCTCCAGGGATGGGGCAGCCACAGCTGCTCTGGGAAACATATTCCAAGGCCTCACCACCCTCACAGGGAACAATTTCTTCCCAATATCCAATCTAACCCTGCTCTCTGTCAGTGTGAAGCCATTCCCCCTTGTCCTGTCACTCCGGGCCCTTGTCAAGAGTCTCTCTCCATCTTTCCTGTGGGCTCCCTTCAGGCACTGCAAGGCCACAATGAGCTCACCCCAAAGCCTTCTCCTCTCCAGGCTGAACAATCCCAATTCCCTCAGCCTTTCCTCCCAGCAGAGCTGCTCCATCCCTCTGATGCCCTTGGTGTCCCTGCTGTGGCCTGCCTCCAGCAGCTCCCTGTCCTTCACTCAGCCAGGGTGCCAGTGTCACTAACTGAGCCACCAGAGTATTGCAGCCATAAAAATTGAGGTGCAAGTCTTGGAAAATCTCAGGAAAAACACGTTCAGTAACACCTGGGAAATTTTAATTCTGCAAGGCCTCATCTGGAATGCTGTGTGCATTGTTGGGGACCTAAATTTGATCAGGCACAGAAGAACAGCAAGAATGATCAGGTGCATGGAAAGTGCTTTGCCAGTGGAAGCTGGAAGAGCCTGAGTTTTCTAGGCCAGCAAAAGACTGACAAGACTGAAGTAGTTAGGAAACTACTGGGGGCAAAATCACCAAAAGAGATGAAAATATGAGAGATTTTAAGATCTTCTTATGTTTCTTATGTCTCCAGATAGTTTGCCATACTTCACATTTATCTACAAAACACCAAATCCTGGTGATTATGCTATTAAATACTTGGTGTTTGTAGGTAGGAGGGAGAGCTAGGAGAGGAACTGTGAGCCTTAGGAGGTTTTTTTCTCTGTGGGACTGAGGAGAGAAGGCAGTCCTAGGAGTGGGGTAGAATGGCATAGGGGATGCTGTATCCCTCCAGGAGCTGGTCTGAAGGCAGAGATCAAATTCACACCCTTTCAAAAACCCACCAAACTCTGTTCGCTGCTCTTTTCCTCAACCTGGAGTGGCTGCTCACCTTGTCCAGTCCTTTTTCCCTATCCAGATCTCTCCAGCTCTTTGCTGACCTTCCTCCTTCCCGGAATCTGTGGTCATTCCTCACTCCCATGAGTTCCCTGCAATCACTGGAATGGTGCCTTGCATCTGATGTTGGGGAAAGTCTTGGACCAGCTCTGCTGCAGCTCAGTTAGATTATCTGATTAGAGCAACCTGCTCTGGTGGAAGGTGTTTCTGCCCTTCTGGCAGGTGGGTTGGAATGAGATGATCTTTAGGGTCCTTTCCAACCCAAACCAGTCTGCGATTCCATGCTTTGTTGCAGAAATAAGCAGTGATGCATGGCCTTTAAGAACTGCTGCTCACAGAATCATTAAGGTTGGAAACATGATCAAGTCCAGCCTTCAGTGGAATATCATAATCCTCAGTAAACCATATCATGAAGTGCTTGTCCACTCATTCTTTGAATAGTTCCAGGGTTGGTGACTCCAGCATTTCTTTGGGCAGTCTGTTCTAATGCATAAGTGCTCTTTCAGGAAAAAAAAAAATCCTAATATCCAACCAGAACCTTCCCTGATGTGACTTCAGGTTCTTTCATGTTTTCCTGTCCCTTGTTCCCTTGGAGAAGAGGCTGACCCCCACCTGGCCACACTCTCCTGTCAGGGAGTTGTGGGGAGCAGCACTGTTGAGTAGGAGGTCAGAGCAGTTGATCTCAGTGGCCACTCTGAGATGAGCAGAATAATTTCCTATTGCATGCACTGACACAGACAGAACAAAACTTCACATTTCCTCTCTTGCCTCTCTCACCTCCCCTTGTGGAGGTGAAGATCCCCTTAAGCTCAGGAGGCAGAAAAAATACTGACCAAAGTGGGCTCTCATCCATTCAGCCAGCTCTGTGCCACAGAAGTGCCAGGAGGGAGCTGTCCTTAGACTTTGTCCTTGAGCTTTCCTGCTTGTTGATGCTCCTTGTTCACTTCAGTGAGGAAACCATTGTCATGTCATTTCCATCTCTATTTTGACCAACCAGTTCTGCTCTTTAGCTTTTCTCCTGTGAGTAGAAAGATGGTGGGCCTGGAGTGGAAGCCACATGAGGAGTAGAAGATGTCACTTGGTCTGTTCAGCTGGAGAAGAGCAGACTGAGGCCAGAGCTCACAAGAAAGAGGGACAGGCCCTGAGCTCTGCTGTGTGTGATCAGGGACAGGACCCAGGGAATGGCTGGAGCTGTGTCGGGGAGGGTCAGGGTGGGTATCAGGAAAAGGTTCTTCCCCCAGAGGGTGTTGGGCACTGCCCAGGCTCCCCAGGGAATGGTCACAGCCCCAAGGCTGCCAGAGCTCCAGGAGTGTTTGGACAATGCTCCCAGGTAAGGGTGGGATTGTTGGGGTGTCCTGTTCAGGGCCAGGAGTTGGACCCAATGATCCTTTTGTGTTCCTTCCTACTCAGGCTGTTCTATGATTCTGTGATTCAATGAGGAAAAAAAGAAAAGCCAGGCAATGGAAATGTTATGAATATCCATGCACATCACAAAGGTCTGTGACACCAGTTGTGCCCTATCAGTGGCATTGGCAGAATGGTGCACACAAATCTGGTGGCCCCTAAGATGTCTTAAGAACCTGTCCCAAGCACTGGGCACCATTTGAGTTATGGCTACAAGCCACATTAGAAGGGAGTTGTAAGAAATACAGACATAAACCCAGGAGTTTGATTTGAGCCATGAACACAGTGTTGCATTTATTTCTGATCTGAGTTTACTCACAGAATTATGAAATAGCCCAAGCTGGAAGAGACCCTTAGCAGCGTGTAGTTCTCAGGCTCTGAATTATTCTCACATTTTAGTGTGTCAGAAATAGCACTGTCTGGCACATTCCTTTGAGAGCTGTAGACTATGGCCTTTCATGCTTATGACAAAGCAATTGATCTTTGTAGTCTGTCCTTGAAAGTGACTTTCAGAAACGTTTTGGAGAGTATTCACTGCTGCATTAGCCTGCTATTTGATGATCTGCTGCAGTTTTCAGCAGTGAACTGCAAACGTTTCTCTAGGACGTATTTCCCTCAAAAGGTGCCCCTTCCTCAAAATCAGTGATATTTGTGAGAGAAGTTTCATTCCAGTTCAGTTTGGTACTCTTTACAAAAGGCACATTTGGAAAATTTTTTAATGTGCATAATCCCTTTCTTAATATTCTAAATACTTTTTGCCTTTATTTTTTAAAGAAAATGCATTTAAACAAGGTAATATACAAAAATTTTCCCTATTTTGGTTTTGTTTGTTTGTTTGTTTTTTGTTTGTTTGTTTTGGTTTTTTGTTTGTTTCAGAGGGTTTTTTTGTTTTTTCTAATTTTGATCTGGAATGAAATATATAACATGGATTTGGGGTTTGTGTTTTTTTTTTTTTTTTCCTTTTGGAAGGGAGGGGATTATCCTCAGTTTAGGGCAGCTAATTTTTAATAATTTTTTTTTTTTAAGCAGTGTAGTGGTAGGCATTGGTTGTTCCTGTTCATTACCAGTGTAGCTCCAGTGTCCAATACTTCCTCAAATTCAGTTATGTGATACTCAAATGCTCCAGAAGAGATGGAATGACAGCCCAGACCTCATGGATACTACAGGATGTGTATGTTCCCAGTGACAGAAGGGATGTTTCAGTGCTTTGGCTGAGCCAAGCCAGTTGTTCTTTTCTGCAGCTGCAACACCTGCCCAGGTGAGAAAGTTTTTTTTTTGGTGAGACCAAGCTGCTTTTCCAGTGCTGTCTGACTTATTAGAACATGCCATTCTGAATTGTGAGCTCCTCCTGTTCCTGCTCAGCTAGTCAGCTCTTAGGATCTTTTTATTCTGAGATTATGTAATAAGAAAAAAAAAAAAAAAAGCTAAAAAAAACTTGTTACCGAAATTTTCTAGGTGAATTGAGAATGGAAGGAAAAGGTGCTATCTGCAGAGGACTTTACCTCCCCCCTTATTTACTTTATTCTTGGCTCTTTAAATCCAAACCTGTGAAGATCTGTGAGCTGCCACTAACACTTAGCTAAGGGGATTTCAGAGGAGATGAGTTGGGACTTCCTTGTGCAGTAACCACTAATCAGCATCCCCATAGAAGGTGTCTGAATACATATTGATCAAGCCAGCTGCAGCTGGGAGGGGTTCTGGAGGCTGATGCAGCTTTCCTTTCCATCCTCCATCCCCAGTCATGGAAACTGTGTAGAAAAACCACCCACTGGTACTTCTGGCCCTAGCAATTCTGCTAGTTGTAATTGCATCAAAAGGTTCTGTGGGGTTTTTTGATAGTTAAGAGACTGCTTAGGAAGGGAGGTGATTAAATGGTGGGCTTGGAGTCAAGGGGACAGTCCCCAGTACTGGATGTCCCTCATATCTCAGTGTCTCAGCAATAAGATGGGACAGTATAAAGCCATGGGTTTCCTTCTTTTCCCTAAACCTTTTAGACAGGGAGATCTTACTGAGTGTTCCTCATCTCCTCCCTGACACCTGGATAATGTCAGGCACAGCTGGGGACTTCTCCTCCCTCAGGACACGGTGTTGTGCCACTGTCACAACAGCAGTAACAAACAGATGGGCAGTGAGGATGAGAATAAAACACAGGAAAATGTTTGTCCCTGTGCACGGGAGCCATGGAATACCCAAATGCTGACAAGTCCTGCTGTGACCTGGCTCTGTGTCTGATCTGATTGCTGCTTTCCAGGCTTAGGCACAAAACACTCAGAGCAGGCCCCTCGTTTGTGACTCTCCCTTCCCTTGCAGGCTGCCTGATAATTAAAAGTGTGCAAGAATATTTCTGCCTGACAAAGCCCAGAGCTGACTTAACTGCAAGGTAAATTGAAAGCTCCTGGAATGCTCGCTCCATGGAGATTAAGAGGCTGACATCACTTTTCACAGCTAGTCCAGGAGAAGGGAATTGAAGGAAGTTCTTCTCTTCTACCCTCTGAGTTCCCCTCAGGGACCAAGGTGTTAAAACCACAGAAGAAAAATATGCTGGAGGTGGAAGGAGTTCACCATCTCTTTCAGAGATTTGTGTCACCTCTCCAAGCATGAAGGACTGGTACTGAGCAGACAAATCTGCACTTTGAATCTGGCAAGATCGGAGGTTTTTTTGTGCAGATTTTCACTGGCATTGTTAGGAACTAATCCTCCTAAATGATTAGGTAGTTTTTCTTCCTTTATGGTATTTCAGAGGGATATGAGGATATGTAGAATAGCAATTACAGCTCTTCATGGTTTATATTTAGTCATATATTGGTGATTCAGAAGCAAGCATATGCAAAAAGGCCCAGATGAATCCTCTTGCAAATTCCTTCCTGTACTACAGCACATTTAGGTGCTGGAGTCATACAAGCAATGCATGAGTCTGACACAAACCTTATGTTTTTGGAGAGGGAATCTTGCCATGTCTTTGTGTCCACCATGGTGCATGAAGGATTTTTTTTTTTGGTGGCTGAAATGTTTTAACAGCCTTGCTGATTAAAAAAACTTGGTTTCAGGCAAATTGAGCCAAATTCCCAGCTGGTGTTCATACATCAGCACATTTTTCTTCTGATGCCAACGAGGCAGCGTGGTACAGGGTGCTTTAGAAGCCCTTTTTATCATTTAGGGGAGTCTATTTAGTGTATCATTGGGAAGCAAGACCTGTTTATCATGAAAGTGCAATCTTTTGAAGTGTGACTAAAATTCCCATTTGAGTGTTTTTTGAGTTCTGACTGTTGGATGTGCCACAGCACCACGCCAGTCTGTGGACAGACTGATGCTCACAGGCACATTCTGGGTTGGGATCTGGGATGGATCTAACATTTCATTTTTCCTGTACCTCAATTCCTCTGACTCTGGAAGAGAAATAACATTTTTCTGTCCTCAGCATGCAGTTGGGTATTTATCTGTGGTAAAGTTCTAGGTATACTCCTTTGTCTTCAGATAATGCAAAAGGGAATCACAAGCAGATGATGTGAGGCAGGCCAGGGAAATTAGAATCTTAGAATCACAGAATGGCTTGAGT
>VZUA01062225.1:34025-48834 GCA_013401035.1 Horornis vulcanius | reverse complement strand
CATACACAGCAAAGATCCATTATGAATTTGGAAGACAAAGAAAGCTTCCACAACAATGATAGCAGGTCCTTTGAAAAACAATTATCAGAGAAATTAGGGAGGAAAAAGCGCATATACCAAGCATATAGGACTGGACAGAAGAAAATAGCTGCCAGAATATCTTTAGATTCAAATTGGGAAATACATTTCCTTAATTTTCCTCATTTCTCTCAAGTTGTTAGTAACCTGTAATGTATTTTCCATCTTTGTAGTATTGCTCTTAAATTAACTAGGATTTACCGAATGTTTTAAGTACATATTCTAATATTAGATAACTTATTCCAAAACAAAGTTAGTGGGTAGTGAATATTAGTGGGTAGTTTCGCTATCACTGCAACTAAGATCAAACCCAAGAAGAAAGGTTTTTTGTAACCATAACAAACAATAGTGAGGTTTTGTCTACATACGCCTTTGAAGGTCATCGTAACCGGCCATAACAAAGGAATTGTTATCGCCTAGGTTAAAATCTGATGAATTGTAAATAAAGATCACAACTGCTTATATTTGAGCTGAAGTACTTATGCTGGAAAGTATACATCCACCATCTGGTGCGCAGTAATTACAGAAATTAAAACCACATTTCTGTGGCCTGCCTTTAACAATTTTTACTGATACAGTAATACTTGATCTTCTTAGGGAGCATAATCTAAACTCATGCTGTTAAATGATCATAAGACTATCCAGTGCATGGCATAAGCAGTTCATTAAGCTGGAATCTTTAAAAACACTTGCTCCCCAGTATTAACGGAAACAGTTCCCGTAGGTTCACGTCACGCCGTTCAATTTAATCCACAGTCAAGGCAAGTTAATTTCACACCTGCTGAGCGATATGGTGATGGATGGCACCACAGCAGGTCATTAATTTTGTTTCCTTTTGATTAATTTCACACCATACACTGGACACAGTCTTTCGAGCTACGATGTCTAAGAGCAGGGCTTAATGTCTGCAAAGGGCTAAACCAGGTTTTGACTGCTTGCCAAAAGGCAAAGACCCCAGATGTGATACAAGTGAAAGGGAGCTTCACTAGGCTTGGCACTGAACTCTGACATGGTTACAGGTGTGGCAGGACACACACCAAGCAGCAGATTTTAAGTGTGTTGCTCTTGAGCATGCCATAAAGCAGAAATTCTGGATATACCTTGCTTACAATCGAGAAGGCAAAGTTAGTTTTATTTGCCACAGAAACCCTTCCATCATTTACTTACAGATGATATATGTAACAAGGTATAAAGATTTCTAAGACTACTGTATTTCCTGATTCCAAAGAAAAAAAAATTTAAAAAATCAAGATCACACAGGATGAAAGAAGAGGAAGTAAAAGCTAACATTCAAAGATGACAACAGCAGCCATCATTGCCACCAGGACAGAAGGAGAAGCAGTGGGTCATTTTGTCACTCTAGTCAGTGAAGACATCTGGGGCCCTTGGAGGCCTCTGGACCCACAGGAGACGGTCCAGGCACAGCAGAAGGCTGAGCTGAGCCAGCAGCTCCCAGCTGAGAACAGCCAAATCTCCCTGCACTTATCCTACTGCTCCAAGCCTCTGAGTCTTACACCCTGCTTTGTGCTACATGTGCCAAATCAACAGATCCCTCTATGAGCTGATTGAGATCATGAAAACAAAAGAAGCCTTTTTTTCACATTAGCTTTCTGCTTGTTTCACAAACCAAGCTGTCTAACAGATGGGTCAGGTGGTATCAGAGCTGGCGAAAATGAAAAGGAGAAATTGTATCTTTTGGTAGCAAAGAAATATTTAGCTTAGCTCTTCTCCCCCTTTTAAGGAGAGATTTAAAGCAGCAGCCCCAAAAGCCTCATCCACTCTATTGACTAGAGCTTACTAAACTCAAATTAGGATGTGCTTTCTTCCCTTCTTTTCCCTTTCTCTGTGCGCCCTAATATTCGACAACACAATAAATATCAGGGAATCATTATTGCTTATCACACATTCAAAGCTTTTGCTCTTTTGTTCTTCAAAATAGTGCTTTACAACATAGTATGAGCAAATTTTTAGTCTCTTTCTGATCATGAAGATGATTTAGGAAATACAGAAATGCTCATGCTTAGCAGCAGCCATTTTTGGGAAGAGAAACTATTGCAGTGAAGTCAAAATAGTGGAGAGAGTGACAGGGAAAATGGTTTTGTGATTTGACAAATGGAAATGACACAGGACACGTGATTCAGTATGCATGGCTTAAATCTCTCAGTGTGACAGACTTAAGTGAGGAAGACACGAGCTACTCTGAATCCATCTGTGCCAGCAGACTTCTACTTCTCCAACCAGAAGTCATTGCACCTCACATCTGCCCATGCAATTAACCTCAGTGTCCCCTAAACATTATGCAAACTAAGAGGGGCAATAATTAATGTAGCTATTTCAGCTACAAATCTGGTCTTGCTAGTTTGATTAGCATAGTTCAGGCTGTGTAGACTGGCCCTTCCATCAAGATTGCAGGAATCTCTTCTACAATCATCCTGTTGTCCTCTTTTGGTTCAGCAGACTGACTGACATCATGACTTATTCTCAAGTATATGATCAAAGGCTCCGCACAAAGCTTGAATAGGTGCTGAGTTGATAATGGTTACCTGTTTATTTGCCAACATGTAATTATCAGCATGAACTGAAAAATTTTACTGTCAACTCCTATAAAGAATCTAAACACAGGATGAACAAGAAGCTGGACTAATAGGACTTAGTCACTGAATGGAAATTCAAAGTAAATTATCTCAATCATCAGAAGCTGAGAGCTGGATTTTGTGGATGCAACTCCCATCGCTGGCAAGCAATTATGACAATTTTGACAGTCAGGAGTAACAAAGGAATAGCTACAGCTTCAACCAGATTTGCAGCAGTTGTTGTTCTTGCTCATCATCACCATCACATGGTTCACATTATGAATGGGAAAGTGACCTTTCCTCAGTTACCCACAACATAGTATAAAAACAGAGTCTGAGAGAACTAGTTTTTGGTGTTTACGTTCTTGGATGTCTAGAGAACACCTGGGTGTACTTCCCTTTGTATGTCTCAGTTCTAAGGGGCTGCTGAAGAAGACATTCACTTTCTATCCGAGATCTCTTTGTAGCTGAAAAAACCCCAAACAACAAAACCTTCCCCACCCCATTACAAAAAAAAAAACAAACCAACCCTACAACAAAAAAACAAAACAACCCCCCAAAACCCCCAAACAGAACACCAACCAAAATCCCTAACTAAGCCACCTCGGTCACACTTCTCAAATGACCAACTTCTTATCCTCCCCTGAAAGTGATGATACTTTCAAAAAATAGAAACTTAATCTGCCTGTATATAATTTGAAATTAGGAAACAAGAGAAGCCCAGCTCTCCAGTCAGGTCTTAAATTGCTTTTTTTTTCATCTCAAACAAATAATAAATAATTAAGATGAAATTTCCCGTAAGTGCATAGATTAATGCTTACCAAATCTCTTTAATTATTACAGCAATTTGTGAACTAAAAGATAAGTGCAATAAAGAATAAATTTGAAACTGCTATATGTTTGCATATATTCATTATGCACATCACCATATGTCGGGGAGAATCTCTGAAGGTGAATCTCAAACAAGTGATTACCACTGAAGCAACATGATGGAGAGTAAAGTAGACAAGGAATATTTTTAGCTTCATCCTATCATTGTCCCTAGAGGAAAGCATTCCCTCTAGTGTGGGAAGGGGAGGGGGGGAAAAAACCCTAGAAAATTAAAACATGTTTTTCCCCAACATTAATGACCCATTTTAAACGGTCTTACGTAACTCAAAAATGAGATTATATTTGTGTTGTCATGGATTTAATCTTATATTTTTCAGTCTGAATCATATCAGAAGGTTATTTACCTCACCTGCCTACCACAGTTTTCTTAACTTTCTCAGTTTAAGAAATTCAGTCCTCTGGAGCTTTTCAAGTCAATTAAACTAAAAAAAAGGGGCAAGTCTGGTGGGGTAATATTGCACTTGTCTGAACTGTACAAGGTTTATACAATCTGAAGCCATATAATTATGTTAAACACCTTCTACCTTCTTCTTAAACTTTCACCAGTCCTGGAATTCCCCCATGTGTGCTCTTCAGCATGTTCTCAAGCATGCACGTTGAGCTTTTCCCCCTGCAGTGCTGGGAACACAAGCCAGTTCTTAGAACACATGGTTTAAACTGAAGCACTGTCATTAAATGAAAAGCTTTTCCAAAAACAAGCAGAATGGGCCCACTTTGGTAACTGTTTTCTAAAAAGGCCACATAAAACTTCTCATTCACAAATCTCTTTGCCACTCAGAGTTGTATGGATGGAAGAGACAAAATAATGTTCCTTCCAGCAGAAAATCTTGCTGTGTACCAACTAAAAGCTCCTTCACACATTAGATGGACATTGATATAAATTGAAAACACTTTCTATGTACAACAAAATAGCCACATATTTGTCAAACATTATCTGAATAACAGGGATAAAATCTACAACACAGTTAAGTCAGGCTTCCAAGGTCCACTCAAAAACATTAGGTTACTATTTAGATTAGTTCTCCTGTGTTTCAACAATACAAACACATTAGAAACAATATAATGTAAATACTAAGGCTTCCTTCCTTCTTCCTCGCACATTAAAAAAAAATCTCTAAAACACACATCATAAATAGCCTCCTAAATAGCCTCCTAAATAGCCTCCTAAATCCAAATGGTTTCCAGAAGCAGAAAGGAAATTTAATAGGCAATATTGTCCATCTTTAGAATGGTGACAGTGAAAAGCTCTGCATTTTGATCTAACAAGGTTCTTCCTGGAGCCATATTTATATTAGTTAGGTAAATTTACAAGACATAAAATAAACCCACAGACAGGAATACTCATCTATAAATACGTACCAAAACCCCTCTACTTTCAGACAATCCATTTGAAAATTATTACTATCCAGCAGTTAATGTAAATGCACAAAGCTGCCAAAAAGATCACTTACAGCTCTGAGCAGAATGTAAATGATCTTGAAACAGAACTGTAGTACAAGCAGAGAGGAAAACAGAGACCACTCTACTGACACTACCACAGATGAATGGATTTCTTTACTGTTTAGTCAAACCTAATGAAAAGAAAAAGATAGGCAGAGACAGAAGAATAGATTTTCTAATATTACGAAAATACTCATTCCTCTCAACTGACAGGGGAAGTGTGCTGGCAAACACATCTTAAAAGTTGATACAAAAAGCCTTTCTCTTTAAAACTCTGTATCACTGGGCTAGATTGATTTATCTTTGTAACAGCCAGGATTTGAGAAATAATCTGCAAATAACTATTTCAGGCATTATCTGAGCGCATTTCAACATCCTGAGCAGTCCATTTGCTGTGTAAGCTACAACCAGAAGGGTCCAACACA
The DNA here is from genome assembly GCA_013401035.1 of Horornis vulcanius. NCBI lineage: Eukaryota > Metazoa > Chordata > Aves > Passeriformes > Scotocercidae > Horornis > Horornis vulcanius. The sequence continues at coordinate 43,427 of VZUA01062225.1, read as the reverse complement.
GACCATGGTACCCTATCTCACCTTATACCTGTGTTCCACTGCCTGAAGTGGGGAAATGTGCACTTGAGCCAGTGCATGCAGGGGACATCAGTGGCTCTGACTGCTGGGGGGACACCAAAACACAACAGCCCTCACTGCACCAGTGGCTGCAAGTGCTCAGGGCCAGGCTGGACGGGGCTCTGAGCAACCTGGGAGAGTGGAAGGTGTCCCTACCCATGGCAGGGGGGTGGAATGGGATGAGCCTTAAGATCCCTTCCAACCCAAACCATTCTGTGATTTTATGATTAATTCTATTATTAGGTCTGGTCTTAAAGAGAAGAACTGTTCAAGCTACTAGCCTGACGAAAGAATCAATTTTTTCAATAACATTTTCCTCTGTATTTCAGAGGAATATGATATTTCTTTCTGCAGCTTTTATTACTTAATAGCTTTCAACTTAAGCTGTTATTTTAACAATGAGAAAAGTCATATCCTACATATCCTCCTGGACTCAGCATATGACTTGAGGATCAGGACTGAAAGAAGCAGCTTAATTACGAAGTGACAATAGTTAGCATGGATTTACTAGACATTTCAGAATTTTAAAAGATGTCTAAATTAAGATTTATTTGCTGCCTTGCTTACTCAGCTTTTCTACATTCTAACAGACCACTGAGACAATATAAACTATAAAACTTATATTTTCTCCATAATATTTTCATTTGTTTATCCTGACTAGCTTTTTTGGGAAGGTATAATGATAGCCTTAGATGAGATTCCTACATAAACATTTAGAATAATCACACCAAATATGCTATTCCAATAATATATTGACTATATTAGCAAAAACATGGAATATAATTCTGGTGCAAATAATCCCAAGGGAAAAAAAAATCTGTAGACCAGGACAGATTACTGGACAATCATGGATTACCCAGTTCAGATCTTCAGTAAAAACATCCTCAATCATTACAGACATCCTGAGGTCACTTGAAAAAGCCTCATCAGAAAAAAAAAGGAAAAAAAATAACAACAAGAAAGAGGATCTGTGTATGGAAGAGGTATTGTTGTGACAAAGAAAAAATGCAAGATGAACTGGTCTTTTGAAGCTTTGAAATCAATGCTTGAAATCACCTGTTTTTATAAATAGGTAATAAGGAACCCAACAGAAAGGTACAAGATGCACTGGAACCTATTATTAGGTGATTATAACAAAGATTCAGCACAACTGCACATACACCATTCAGAGACTTCATCAAATCTGACTTAATGGTACAGAAAAAAAAAAAATCCATCCAGGCCTGTCCAGTGGATGGAGCAGGATGAGTGGATCTTCTTTTAGTCAATTCCAAGAGTCAAGGAGTTTTGCAAATAAGGACATTTCCTAACTGGTTTAATAAAAAAAATCAGTTGTAGAAAGTGAAAAAGAATTTCAGAAGAATATTTGTGGGATGGGAAGGAATGCATGAGCTTACGTGTAATGTGTCTCAAAAAATTTCAACTCACATGGTGAAATTGCATCCTTGAAGATGAAATGTTTGGAGTAAAATGGCAAAAGCCATTCAGAAGTCTGGATTAAGATAGAAATCATGCTGTTTTTACAAGCACAGCAGGGCATACAGAAAGCCCTCCTCACACATAACTGAAATCCCACGACACCAGACCCAAATTATGCATGCATAATCTGAGAGATTCCCATGACATCCTAAATAAATTATAATAAAGGAAATAAAGACCTGAACACCAGAGTAAACTGGACAATGGTTAGCACTGCACTAAGGCACACACAACACACAAGTGGGAACACATTAGCAGAAGAAAAAGAAGGATGAAAATAACATTTGACAGATTTCTTTCTCTGTTTGTCAAATGAAAGGATAACAGAGGTGGTGAGTACAAAATAAAAAATGAGGTGGTTTTAATTCTGCATTTTTGTGGCCTGGACAAACATCTTTATCCAGTGCAATGGGCTTGATCCCCATAGTACAGGCAAGGTAGACACTGTAAGGTTCCTACAGTAATTTCTGCCAAACTACAAAGCTGCATCAGCAGCCTTTTTAATTAAATGTCAAATTTTAGTTAAAGAATAAGGTGGGTGGCATGCTTAAAAATATTCTGTAGCTTGTAAAAGGGCAAGAGTACACCTTCATTTAAAAACTCTTTTCATAATGCACACCCAAAATCAATAGTGTCAAATCTGAGTTGTACATCAGGAATTCATACAGTGAAGAGGCATTTTTTTTGGTTTTAAATCTGGATAAGCAAGCATAAAAATGTATACTGGTAGAAGCAATGGAGTTCAAGTTTGCCATATCCACCATACTCAAAGGTAGAACAGAACTGAGGTGCAAACAACAGTCTGAATAGAGCCCAAGACAATTCTAACAAACCAGAGCACTAATGGTGTATGGAGAAAAAAAATTCCATTCTTTAAGTACAGGATAAAGAAAACTTGCACTTCAAATGTAGGGGAAAAAGAACCCCTGCTTCTTAACATTTTTTTAAACCCCAAACAATGAGAAAACAGATTCTTCAGATCTCCACCTAACCCCCTTCTTAAGTCAAAAAAATGCAAAATTGATGTAGACCAGTTTTCCACATGCAGTTACACGACAATACTATTTTTCAAGTACAGCTTTTTAAAAACGAAACTTTTTTCCACTTATAAGGCTCACAGTTTTCTTTGCTCTGGAAGTGGCCACATGCATACCAATATCTCAGTGTGTAAGAAACTGTTCCTAGACATAAGTAACTCAGTAGTAGCATTCTGTGACATTACATAGTGCAAATGCTATGCAACCAGTGCATATGGAAACTACGACGCCAGGAAATGAATCAAGGTATAAGGACTTTAATAGAAGCTGAACAGAAGCTAAACCTGTTACAAGCTTTTGCTCTGTATCAGCCAGTACAGCCCTCAAAGGAAAGTTTAAGTGTACACCTGGGCCTCATTGTGCTGGTTTCAGTATACAGAGACAGAGGTTTAAGCAGCATCAACTCAAAAAGAGCTTAAGTACACTGCAATGTGCCTTTTACAGCGGCACAGAACCTCACCCACTGTGGTTAAACTCTCCTTACATCACTGTAAAGATCCAGCCCTTTCACCACAGACCGTGGCCACACTGAATCCCTGCTGGTCACAAATCAACAGCGCTGCAACAACTGCTCCTCTACCGCACGCTCAGGAGCCAGATTGGACCAGCTACTGAACAGGAATTCCAGACTTACAGTGGGAAAGTACTGTTTCCACAGAACTTCATCTCAGATGCAAGAATGCAGAAATTTGTAATGGAAACTAAGCCCTCGAGCATCTTCCAGCCTGAAGCTCCTCCTTACTCCCCCAAATATTCTCTAATTTACCTTGGGGAGAATTTTGCCATGATAGGTCAGGTGAAAGTTACTGTAACCTTTTTCTCAAAGGAATCATGAACTGTCCCATCAAGTTATCAATCCAGAACCCAAGGGGCATCACTTCAGACACTCAAAGACTTCACAAAGATTCACAGCTGGGGCCAAAACCTGATATCAATAAGCTGCCTGAGTGGCCTCAAACCAACAGGATGTAGCTTCAGCAATAGGTCAAATCACTTTGTGAAACCAAACACTCCTGCAGCTTGGTTTCATTTCTCACATCATTAATACAGTCAGAAGTTTTTATTTTACTGATTATCCAATTTCTTGAACTTAGGAATGCTGAGCTACTGAAAAAACTCAGGGAAAATATTCCAACAAGAAAGACACCTTGTCTACGAGGAGCACAGTTTAGCTTTGTCTTTCAAGAGAAGTTAAGCTATCAAAAGAATTTTTTTTCTATTATTGTTGAATTATTAACAAATTCTATTGGTATTTAGGTAAATATCTATTAAAAATAACAAGCTAATGTTTTATTTTAAGCTATAACCACAACCATATTTAAAGTATAACCATAAAATAAGGCAACTTGATTACAAGCTCTTAAAATTAGACTAAGTATTCAAAACTGGTTAATTTAATCTATAGTAAAATAGCTGTTAGTTTTAGCAGAAAAGCCACTGGAAGCATTCCACTCCTGCATGCTTTTTTGCAGTCTAGTAAAAGAAAAGTAGCTGCACAACACAAAGAGATGTGAAATGTAAACAGAATGATAATGCATTTCACCATGTTCTTGGAGGATCAATAATCCTGATAGAGAAACTGCATTTCACAAAAAGAAATACAGGGAAGCAAACTGCTCATTTTTACAAGAACTTAAAACCAAAACAATGTGCTAAGGGATTGATTGGAACAAGGTAGCTTTAATAATGTGGTCAAATATCCTGTGAAACCTAGGCTGAAGTCTGAGTGTAAAGATTGAGAAATCTTTTACTCCTCTACAGTGTGTTCCACACCCTTTCTTCCTATACTGTCAGATCAAACCTGTACAGGGAGAAGCAAACTCTCACAAAAAGGAAATGAATTGGAATGCCTGATACAGAGGTGTAGTGGTGCAGCATGAAACTTTCTTGAGCAACTCAGAGCTGGTATTTTCACTCTTCTAAATCTACAATATAGAAAATTAAGTCATTGCACAAACTGTACTTGAACTGGGCCTATCAAGAAAGACTCATAGAAATTACTTAACATAAGGTTGTTAGGAGGTAGATTATCTGTTCAAGGATTTTTATTATGAATACTATACCAATTTTCAAATGCACTGAATGAAGGATTATGTATATTTTTAACTCATGTATACTATGCAGACAAGGTTTATGTGTCTAATGAAATGTTTCAGCTGGTACATCTTCAATCAAAACACATTTTAATGCTTAATTTTACAAAAAAGAAGGTCAAAATAGAAGAGAAAATACAAGTTTAGTTATGTGGGTCCTTAAATACTCGAGACTCTCTTCCAGATATATCACATGCATTCTGCAGAGTTCAAAAACTGCATTGAAGCTGCACTGAACAGTAATAGTTCTCTGCAGAAAAGGATCAAACAGAGAGAAAGGGTGAGAACAGGAAAAGAAAAAAAAAGGGAGAGGTGAGGGATAAGACACAGCACTTCAAACTCAAGAGAAATACTGCCCAAAGGAATATATGCCAATACAGAAGATTCTTATTAGTAAAAGAGTAAAAATGTGTTAATCCGCTCTGGTCACACATATTGCAGACAAGAGGACTATGACACAATGTGGCACAATCCAAGTGTTCAGTATTTTCCAAAGGTCAAAAACCATCCAGTTCACAAAACATTATCTTGGGCAGGAATGGTAATTCACTGCAGTTTGTACCTTTTATGACAATGTAGAATCTTAGTTGGAAAAGGTCCTTGAGATCATCAAGTCCAAGGGTCTACACGTCTTTTAAATACCTCCAGGGATGCTGACTCAGCCCTGGGCAGCCTGTTCCAAAGCCTGACAACCCTTTTGGTGAAGGAGTTTTAGCTAGCATGCAATCTATTACTCCATTAGTAGCTGTCTGAGAATGCCTTGCTAGGACCTCCACACAGGTTAAATAAGCTGAACCAGTCATGGTGCACATGGGAAGGGAGGAACACAACCTTAACAGGCAATGGGAAACAAGCAGCAATAACTTCATCACCTAACTCTAACAAGAGTGAAAAAGAAAAAAAAAAAAAAAGCTTTTAGCTTTAAAACTATTCTAAGGAAGCATAACCACAAGGAATATATTTTATGTCAAAGATTATATATAAAGAAATGTAACAAACTACATGACTCATGAGCAACAACCAATAAAAGCAAAATCAGGTTGAGCCTGCTACTTGTAATCTAGAGAAATCCTTTTGTCTAAAGGACAAGGTCAAAAGAAGTGGTTGATCACTTTCAAAGATTACAGGATTTTATCAGGATGTAAAAATCAGTAAGACAAATGTCAGCAGGTTAGACAAATAATCAAGGTTAAACAGTTTGGAATGCCTGTGGGATATATGAAAAAATGCAGTTAGCTAAGAGGAATAAGAGGTCCTTGTGAGATTCAAAAGGCCAGGATCACAGGATTCTTAACTCATACAAACCATAAATAATAAATCAAATGAATCACATTGAGTTAAACTTTCCTCATGGAAAGGACTCTGCTATTTAGAGTACTGTAAGAAGGAATCCCTGTCCCCCAAAGTATTTCCTCTGTTGTACTTTCACTGCAGTGTCTCCCTAGTACACAAGCTGCCACACAGGTATGAAACCTCTTCAGCAGAAGTTTCTAAAAGAAATAGCTGCATCATGGCCTGAGTGCAGGCACAGACATTGGGCTTGAAGGATTGACCTGATTAAAGCAGACAAGACTTCTCCTTGTGGGAAGGTAAAAACAAAACCCCACAATTCATCTTAAAACAGTAGAACTATTCTAGCTTGAGTAAAAGAAGAAGGCTATCCACTCTGATAAAAGTCTGCACTGCCACAGAAAGCCACTGCCTCACATCTGGAGGCTGTGTCACCAGTGGTGTTGTCAATTCTTCATCATTATAGTGGCTCCTCCTCAAATGACATCCACTTTAGGAAGCCTCTGTCATTATCCAAACTCCTTCACTGAACTACCTTAAGTTTGTACAAAACTCCACTCACCCTCTCTTGGTAGCCATAAATTACAGTAACTTATCAACTCACAGGAACAAGAAAGAAATACAAAAACCAAAATAGGGTCAAAAGCAATGAGAATCAAGTCACTACCAAAACATGATCTGAGTGAGATTTTTACCTCAGAGAAATTATACTTCATTATATTATAGGATCTTGGCTCTTCAAGAAATTAAAGTCTAATAGATAAGGGAGCCTTCAAAACTTCAATATTTTATGTCAATAATAGGCATCTTATAGAGGAAAACAAGAGGGTTTTGAGAGCGCTGGCATACAGAAGTTTGCAAATACAAAATTCCACTTTTTCTTCTGAAGTATGGAAGAACAAAAGATTAATTAAGTTTTGGTGGTCGTTCTGGGTTTTTTAAGTTCATGTATGTATGCGGTATGTGAAATACAGACACACAAATATTAACTTGGCAAAAGTAGAATGGAATAAAGAATGACCTTATTTCACTCCAAACAGTTTAGAATTTTTTTTGAAATTGAAGATGCAGTAATAGCAAAACTGCTTGATTCCTGAAAGAGTTTCCATTCATCAGATTCCCAGCTGATTAGCAGTGTGCAGCATATTCATTTCCTCAGCAGATGCTTCCAATGTTTTTCACCAAAAATTCCTGCTGGAGTTCCTGGTTCCAAAACAGGCTAAGCACAAGAGTTTTGCACACACTTTGGGAACAATGTAATATAAGTGAAAATACTATCAGAATCTGGCACTTTGATATTCATCAGTGTATTTCTTTCCATCATCTACTTAACAGACTGAGCAAACACTAAGTCAGACAATCTGCTGGCAAATAACCATCATGTTTGCCACTGGATCTCCCTTGGGACTGCTCTTCCTAACAAAAAACCTGAACTAATTCTCCCATTCTCTCATAAAACACTAAGACTCCTTTAGATCTCAATCTTCTCAAAACATGAGAACTGCATTCACATAAGCCTACAAAACACCCACCACATAGCTAATAATACCTGCTAGGGGCAGTTAATGTCAATGATTCCTGAAGTTCTATTAAAATTTTGGAGCCAAGATGAAGACTGAAACTGCACGCCAAGCTATTTTACTCAACAGAAGCAAAAGCAGAGTGAACTTGTTAGATGACAGCAGCATACAATGCCAAAATCATAACCCAGCAAATGAAATAAAAAAATAATTTCAAACTTGAAGGGATGGGAGTGGTGCTAATAAAATTCCATGTATTATCTGAAGCATAGATATTAACAATACAAAGCTTTCTTCTTCTTTATACAACGGAACAGAACGGAATCTAGTTGGAGGGAGATGACTAAAAACTGGAGAGCAATTGTCTTTATTCTAAGTCATTTTAAGAATTCAGAATGCTTCATTATTTTGCCAGATTCTATTTCATGAAGCAGATTAAGGATTTTACATGATTTGCACCCGGTGTTGCTGGCTGCTTCCCAAGTTTTAGGCAGTCTAGTTTGGGGAGCTTAGACAACCTGATCTTCTTATATTCAGCATTCAGACACTTTGTCTTTCAGCATCTTTTCAGTCCAGGCTGTATAAGCTGCCTTCCTCCAGGACAGCAAGATGGATTTATCACCCAGAAAAGAGGAAGCATATGTTCTTATTTAATCCTTATTCTGTTCGTACAAAATAAATCCATATTCTACATAAGAGCAACAGAAAACAGTCTGCATATGTTAAATCATGAAGAATAGACATTTCTTTCAGTAAACATACTGCTCCATGAGCCATTTTAAGAGTAAACTATTCCCTACATCTCAGATAGGCAAAGAATAGAAAGCAGAAGTGAAAGTACCTTGCATGCAAAAAAAAAAAAAAAAAAAAATTGAAAGGTGTAAGGTTTTTCCCCTAATATTAGGCTTGGTACAACCAGCAGTAATTATGTGAACCATGGGTGCTGCAGTAAGCAGGGTTTCTCATGAAGTACAGTCAGAGTCATTACACAGAGATCAAGAAGGAAAAAAGTAAATCACCCATTCAGACTAAATTGAACTTTGTGTCCCCAGGCAAAATTGTTTCAATAATACGGAAACCAAGAACCAACCAGTTCTCCCTTTTTTGAAAGCCTTTTATGAAATGGCAAAATTATTCTGAAAAAACTGAGATCACCTCATGGATTTGGGAGCAAAGACATACCCTCTGTCTGGAAACAACTTCAAACACTGTCCTCCTGAGGACAGAGATTAGCAGATGAGTACCAGCGACTCCCTCCACCCCACTGGCATTTTTTACACACAAAGCTGTTTGCTGAGATAAAGCACTTGCACAGCACTCAGTCAGAATTCATTCCTGTATTTAGGATTATGAGTCATGCTGTTGAAAAAACCATCATACTATTTCATGGGGACGAGGCGACAGAGCTTTTTGGACAAATAAGACTGTATAATAACATGAATCTCAAGAGTGAGCCTTCATTTAAAGAGTGCTCTATTCCTGCTGCAGTTATCAAGAGAGACTGATGTAACAAGACCTAGTGCAAGAATCGAGAATTCATTTTCTCAGGTTTGCTGACCCCAATGCCAGAAGGAAAAATATGCTCTCAAAAGAAGAGACTGATATTGTACCATATCTGGAAAAGATGGAACCTACAGACTTGAGAGTGGGGAAAGACTCTACCAAGATTTACTTCCTCAAAACGGGTGATGTTTATTTTCCCCCTAAATATGCTAAAAAGTAACTTTGCATTAAACAGTTGCCTAAACTCAAGAAAAAACAATACAACACTTGTTCAGCATAGGTCCGAACACATATACAATCACATCAGGTCAGTCAGCTCTTTTGACAGAAATCCCCGCTATCAAACCACAAGGTGATGTTGATGTGTAAAGAAACACCGAAGCTGGAAAATAAAAAGCACTGTTTTTTCCAATCCAAACCTCA
>VZUA01062219.1:20328-32895 GCA_013401035.1 Horornis vulcanius | reverse complement strand
GCACTTCCCACAGCTGTATTTGTGGCATGATTTGAGATGCTTGGCTGAGAGGTGCTGCAGAAGCGAAATTGCTTTTATTTATCGGAGTAACATGGTACTTAATATTTCAAAAATAACTATTTCAAGTGGGAAGAAAATCTCAATAAGGTACAGCAGTTCTTATGTGAACTGAGTATTATGAAAAGACTACTCTTGTTAACTTAATGGTAGAAGAAATTGTTGGTAGAGAGTTTGAAATATNGCTTCTGATTATGTACACATAAATCTTGTGCAGTTTTCAGCAGGGAGCAGAATGCTCTCTTGGGCTGTGGTACCAACAGCGGGGATTTCAGACTGAGCTGTTCTGCCCAGCTAGTCAAAGCAAACTACACAGCAGGACCAAGAGTGAAGATTCCCTGATCTAAGCCTTCAGAGTTGGTGGGAGGAGGAGCAGTTCCCCAGACAGTTCCCAAGAGTGGAAGAGCTTCTGGGGAGGGAGAGAGCTTGCTAGACAGTTTTTGGCAGCTGAAGCTTTTCCATTTCAGCCTGAATTGTATGTGGTGCAAGTAGGATTCTGTGTCCTTCCCTCATCTCTTCATTTTATCTGTCCTGGTAAGGCTTAACTGATGGGCTTCCTTCTGTTTTGCCAAGCTCGTGTGGCCATGGGGAACTTAGCAGCAGCAGAAATTCTCCCTTTTCCAGAACCAGTGACTGAATTTGCCACTGTGTTCAGACAGTGATAGGGGAAAACAGTGAATTCCCTGTTTACCATGGGCATCCTTTGGCACTTCAGCAAAAGTGACTGATACAGGCTAAATATGAGTGACATATAGGTTGTGAAAAGCATATGCAGTCCAATCACAAATTTCCATACATTAACTATGGTGTGATGGAATAAGGTCAGAGAGAAAAGCATGATAAATCCTGGAAGAAGGGGATCCAAGGACAGAGATAAAAAGGACTCAGGCTGGAGAGCTATGTTTCTTGTAAGATACAGGATTTATTTCATATGAGCTACTTCTCCTTTTCTTTCTTTCATCATCTAGCACAGAAAGCTCTTCTAAAAACACAAGGCCAGGGATCCTTGCCGCCCATGAGAGGCCGTACTGCCTTGTACAGAGGAGCTGTTGGGTAACAGTGCTGGAGTTCAGCCTCTGGACCATGATTTACTCCCCTGGTCTTTCTAATCCTCATGTGTCATGGCCTCACCTTGAAAGCTTCACATGCTGCCCAGAGGGAATTAGCACAGAGCTCACTGTTTCATACCATGCTCTCTCCCTTTTTAAACACCCACGTACCTTGCTTATAATTGTCTTCTTGACAACCTTTGTAGCATTTTCTCTTTGTAGGGTGAGCATGTCAACTGTGAGTGATTCAGCAAAGTTTGTTCTTGCATACTACTGTAGTATTGTTGAAACCTACAAAAAAGCTAACGTAAGAAATAGCTGAAAATCTTTCAGGGTATTTATACTTTGAAATATGCTGTGCTCTGCATACTTTGGAAGCGCTAGATATTGTAGTGTAGAGCAAATATTAATCATAGGGGACTGTACCTGTGTGTGTCTGTTGGTGTCTGTGAGGGAGATAGTGACTTGTAGAATTTTATTTACTAAATTAAACATCTGTGCACAGTTGCTTTAGTATCAACTATATTTGTTTTCTTCCAGAAAAGGGAATAACTGCTTTTCAAATGGACAATCACTAAGAAAGACAAATGGTAGCAGAATAGAAGTGTCCCTTCATACACCTTTTTCAACATTCATGTCTTCCCTTTTTGACTGCAGGATCAATAGCTCATCGCTCTGTTGGTTCAAATAGTATTTCTGTCTTGTTCAGATAACTATATACAGCAACATATTATTTGTAAATTCAGTTTGCAAGGTATTGAAGGGAAATGGGGGCACTGCATATCATAGAGTCCACAATAAATGGATACCAATTATTACCTCTTTTAGAGCTTAGATGAACAGCAAACTACACGCAGAATGACAGATACTGTATCAATTAGACACATAACTGTGAGTAGGAGGGTTTTAGGAGAAGTGTTATACTGAGCTGGTTTATTCACTAAGAATTTATTAGCGAGTATTGTTTAGAACACAAAATTTGTATTAAAACCGGTAATCAGAAAGTTTGTATAAATATAGTGTCAAAATTAGTCAATGGTTATATGAGGTGTGTACATCCCTATGCCATATTCACTACCACAGAGAGGAGTTTATAGCAGAAATTAGGGTTTTATCAGCTGAATTCAAGCTTTGTTGTTCTCTCACTGCGTTGTACGGGCTGTTTAGAAAGATGAAAAAAACAACTGGGTTAGCAGAAATGTTTGCTTTGATTTTTAGATGCTTCCTTCACTTCTAAAATTTAATTCTGATTAATCTGATACATCTGTCTTTATTTTGTTGTGACATGCATTGATTTGTGATGCTGTCGCTTTCAATAATGCAGAAACAGTTGCCTTTATTATGAGAACCAGCAGAAATCAACATGCAGACTAACTTCATTTTTAATCTTTAATTTTTTTCATTACGTATGGAGCAAGTTGCGTGGATGATTTTAAAAACAAAGCTACAATTAAAACTAGATTAAATTTGATTTAAACCATAGAAGAGGAAACTTTCTAGCCATAATATATGTTTATGCACTTTACAGATGTAGAGTTTACAATACATTTTCTGAACCATTTCTAAATAAAAATGCTGGCAGAGAATTAATTAATTTGCCCAGTATATATTGCATTTCTATGTGCTGTTATTACAATATACATATTCAGGCTCCAGCTAGTTCTCTCTCTGTACGTTGCACTGTGTGCACCTCGCTTCATAATTGAAGGTGGTAAAAAAATCATGGTACAATGATGCATTGTTTTCCATAACATTAGTATTTCACAGAAGAGAATCTGTATTACAAAATGTATATTTTTGTACGATATTACAGCGTAGTAATTTAGATTAAACTAGTTATAATTTATGGTGCCAAGCCAAAAAGCTATTTAAGATGCATTAAAATGCAGAACCATGACATTTGAAATTCTGATGTTCTTAATATGACAAAGGTTATTCTATGGAGTTTTGCTATAATATGAAATATTAATATTTCACAATACAGTTTTGATGAAGTACAATTTGCCTAGCTTGCATATGATAAAGAAATTAAATGCTTACCAAGGGAGTTCAGTGAGAATTAGAGCCCCGCCTGAACATCTGCTTGAAATGTTATTATCCTGTCCTACTGACAGCATCTCTCCCTCATTGTTTTTCAAGATTGACAGCTGAATATTGTACTGATTTCTGCAGCAAATATGTCTAGGTGAACTTTGTTTGGTTTTTAGGAATTTAGAACATGCTTTTGATTTCCATCCTATAATTTTTTTTATACTCTTGACATTTGTAGATGCCAGATTGAGGTCTAGTATGCTGTAGCAAAGATAGACCATTGACTTGCAACGAAATGCCAGTTGATATCTCAGTAAACAGAAATATTACTATTCTTTATTGTGTGGTCTGTATGAAAGCTGTATGGGCTTTCTTTGGGGAGACAAATGATCAGATTGTTAATGTCAAATATAAAAGGGGCTGTTTGCCTTTCTACTAAACTGCATTAGACAACTTTTATTAACTACGTTTTTTGAACAGAAAAATGAGCATTTATGGGATTCCTTAGCACACAACGTTCTTAAGTTGAATTATTTTCTTGTTTTGCAAGTTTTAAAATTATTATTTTTGGTTTTAGTATTCTTACGAGTTCTTTATGTCCTTCATTTTGTTCAATATTTCTGAAAGAATTTTAATAAGAAATACCGTCTTTATTGTTTCGTAATTTTTGTTGTATTAGATCAGTGCATAAAATAAGTGAAGTTTAACAGGAAAGGTAAAAGGCTACGCTGGGAAAGTGCTATAGAAGGTAATTATTATCTTTTAAAATGCTGTAGTTATGCCATTTTTATATAGCAAATGTGTTATTTAGCTACAAAAAAAGGAACAAATAATTCTGTGAATCTGAGTAGCAGGAAAACAGACTTTTCTCCTTTTTCCCTGTGTAAAAATATTTCTCTGATATGCTCAACTTAAGGACCAGATCTCATCTCTCTACTTAGTTTTACCCTGTCTCTGACCCAGTTTAAAGAAGGCTGCAGACTTCTTTGTATGCAGACAACTTCAAAAGCTTCAAAATTGCTGTCTGAGGAACTGGAAAGGACTGCATTAAAGCATTCTTTTTCCTCAGCCAATACATCACCATACCCTGGCAATGTAGGGGTTTGGCATATCTTCACCCTGGAAAAATTCATCTGGAGAGATGTAGCACAGCTTGAACACAGTGAGAGACCAAAGATCCCAGGACTGAGAGCCTTAACACAGCCCTTATTGATAAGCCAAGGCCTTTCCTACCACAGCAGAAGTCTGCACCAGGTAGATGCCCACCTTAAACTGATGCAGGTGTACATCTTGACAACACTGAATTTACAAGTGAGGCACTTTGGACCCTTTAAAATCTGGTTTTGCCATCAGTAATTCTAGTTATTTTGTCCAATTAATATTTTGAATGCTGAAGATAGCAAACTGCATTTTTAAAGCAAGAGTTTAACAACAATCCATAAAAAGTTTCTCTCTTTCTCTTTGTGACTGTATTTACTACTTTAGAAATGAAAAACTTCTTACAAGTTTGTGATAAAAATTAAACCTCTGGGGAAATGTATAGTCCCACTCTTCCTGTAGCATTAAATATCACAGAAATGTTTCACCACTTCTGCAGTGGGAGTCTCTTTTCTGCACACAGTATCTCTTGGAGAAGTCTGTTATCGCAAGGCGTGGAGCACAATGTGACAATTCATCAGTGGAAGACAGAGGGATCTGTCATGCAGGGGTGTTGCACATTGAGTCAGTAAACCTCATCTGTGCTAAAGGACAGATTTTTACAAGCAGAGGATCAGCATTTTTCTTCCCATGTTATCACTTTTTCTGCCATTCACCCTCTCGGAGCAGAGCGACCGTGGCTGTAACTTTTATGCCTTATGCCTTGAGCTCGTGGCATAAGCTCCACAGAGTCTAAGCTGGCAATGGCTCTTCTTCCTCAGAGCTGCACACAAAGCTGGCCAGCAAAGGTAAAACCAGATACATGTCTAAAACTGGTTCTTGGTAGGCTGCACAATTCTCGGTTATGTATAAAGGACTTGGTTTCTATTCATCTAGGGATTTTTTACACAGGATTTAGAGGTTGTTTCTTTTTCCTGTCTTTTTCTTCTGGAGTCTGGTTTAAAACAGTGTAGCCAGAGTGCATAAACATATACAAAGTGTAAGTGTGAACATTAATCTTGAGCTTGAATATTTCAGGCAGCTTATGTATAAAAGACTTGTAAATCAGTCTTTAGCATATTTTTTAATCTGAAAACTGTTGCGTATTGTAATGAAACTTATAGTGCACTTAGATTGGCATAACTCAGGAGCAGTTCAGGTGTAATTTGGAAAGAACATACAGACTGCAATGCTGAGGATTTTGCTACATAAGCCTTTATGTAAAAAACAGCTTCCAAAAGTAGGAGTGTTCATTCCTGCTCAGCATAGTATGTGCTGTTCTGGTAGTGACCAGTACTTAAAAGAGGACATAATTTCTATTCATAGTGCAACTATTACCTAGTCAGTCTAACAAAATGGGTGAAAATTTTACATTGGTTAAAAATCAGAACAGTATTTGTTTTTGTATGAAGAAGCTGCTTTGCTCTTTACTAATTTTGCTTTATTTGCCTCATTCTTCTGAAAATACCTGCAAATATTTATCAAGAGAGAGAACAAGGAGAGCATACATGCATGGTTTTCCAAAACTGCTGAGGATTTGCAGGTCCTGTTGTCTGTATCTGAAGTACTCAACATTTTTGAATATCACATCCCAAATAAACAGGATTCTAAAAAGCAAATATGTAACATACTTGTGTAAAATACTATTCAGCTACATTTTTCTGTGGTTGTTTTGTATGTCCTTGGAAGGTTATTGGTTATCTTGAAAATGACTCGTGATTTTTTGTCTGAAAGGAATTCAGCTAAAAACGCAATTTGAATGTAAGCTAGAAATTGGCAAGTGTAATTCTGAAATCTAGAATTTTCACTTTTTTTCCATTCTCAAATCAGATTTGTTGCAAACCTTTTAGTTTTGTGCCAACCAACTGCATCTAACTTTCTTAAGTGGCATTAATATATTTTATAATTTATTAGAAAAGATTGTAGGATATTTTTCTTAATAGTTATATTTGAAACACACCTAAGACAATCATAGCACAAAGCCATACTTAACATTTTTGAGTTTTTGTGTAAATTATAAACTTCCCTATTTTTTGAAATTGTTATGATGCACTTAATTAGCTAACCATAGACATTCAGGAAAAGAGAAATCTTTATTTTGTCCCTATGGAATTCAGAAGTTTCCCTTCTGTCAAGTCACTGGCTTTTTGGCTCTCCCCATTTGGTTAAGTGCAAGTGTCGGAGTTCAGGGGTTTTCCCTTCATTTCCACATCCTAATTATAAAAATAAATACTTCAGTCTAGGCCTATTTATATACTGAAATGGAATAAAGGAAAAGTGGTTGTCATGATTCAGTTGCTCTGATTTACAGTTCAGCATCTTTTCTGGTCTGCATCCATTGCTGTGGCCAAATGATGACTTCTGCAAAAGCTTAGGTGACTCTTGGGGACCCCACCTCTGCCCAGTGACATGCTAAGGCTGCAGATGCCTTGGGGAAGACCTTCCAGTGCTGGTCCTCCTCCCCTGGCACCAGCTGGTGGCTTCTGCTCAGCCTGGCATGTAACAAGGCAGCCGTGCTGTTGGGTGGCTGCTTTTCTGCTCTGCACCATGACGGGCTGAGGAGACCTGAAGCACCTCAGGCTGCAGGTATTGCTCTGAGATTCCTGGTTGGATGGACCATGCAGTCTTGCAAGATGTTTGCAAAAATGGGGGCCCAAATTGACTCTACAGGGACGCTTTGAGATCAGTGTCAAGCGTGTACATGGTGCTGTGCAGCTCATGTTAAGAATTTTACAGGCATTAGCTGAAACGATGTAACTATCTCTGAACTGGCATGTGTTTCCACACACGTGTTTTCAGGTTTTAGCTTAATCACTTTTCAAGGAATTTTTGGTTATACCAGTGTAGCTTCTATGTACAGTGGTACACTTTTTTTAAGTGTTTGAGTTATCTCAGGTCTTGAGTTCCCACTTGGTAAATGAAGAGGATAAGACTGTGTTCAACATCTGATTTGCCCACACAAGAAGTTAAGAAAGCAAAGAGCTGATTTTTGAATCTCATAGTGATATAATTGCATTTACTCCTGATTGACATTGTTGCAAAAGCAAATGAAGTCCCATATGTTTAAAAAACCTGACAGGTTCTTATGTTAAAATACCTATTACTAATCCAAATATGTATGTGAGTGTATTCTAAAAAACATTTCTTGTCATTATTTGAGATGCATAATTATCTATTTTTTTAACTACAATAGTGATTGTGGGATTCTATCCTTGAGTCAGGAAGTGTAGGACTTTTGTGAATAAATCTTCTAGAGTTAATTCCGGAAGGACGCAAGTGTATCCATTCTGTGAACTTTGGAATTACTGCTTTAAGAATTATCTAAAAAAGCTCTTGTCAATGCTAATTGCAAAATCCAATTTTCAGTCTATAGAAAAAGGAAATAGGAACACACATTTTTAGTAATCCCTTAATATCCATGTTATATTAGTCTTTAATTATAATTTCTCACATCTTGTATTATAAGGACATACAACTTTAGATTTATTTGGAGGACTTGATACTACTTCAAAAATTATTTCTAGTGAATTACACTAATGCTATTGAATTATTATTGAGTATTGAAATTTTACGCTTTATTTTGGCTTTCCCGGTGCATTTTAGACGAGGAAGCAGTTAGTTACGATGCAAGCTATAAGTCTCAAAAGCAGCTATCACCACCTTTTCACTGTTCTAAAACATATATTTAAACCTACAAAATGTTAGTAAGAATTAAAATTATTTTTTTCTTTAAAAAAGAAAAATCAGGTCTGCTTGCCTGATTTCGTTGATAATTTAGTACAGTATAAGAGGAAAAAAATTAAATTCCTTAACCACATTAAAAATGAATAAGACATAAGGTAATGTTATAGCTGAATGTTTCTTTGTTAGCAGCTGACCTTCTACTCCTAGAGAAAAGAAAGTCTTGGCTAGAAGACAGTTCAATAAATGAACAGGCTATATATTGATTTTTCTCCCTCTTCCCTTGTTATGTAATATGATTTCCCTTCCCTTGCAAGAGTTGCTGTTGTACAGGATAGGGCTGGGATCATGGTCGTGGAAGCGTATGGGAATGTGTAGACTAAGGAAGGCTGTCACAGCAGTCAATAAGATCTGAGAGGTGTTGACTAATTGCCTGCTAATTACACAGTAAATTGTCTAATTAAGCTGATGGTTAATTAGGGTACGCTCGCACAGCAGTCTTATGGAATTTTTGTCTGATGTCTGGGAAGCAGCTTGTGTAATTGGCAAACTGGTAAGGACTGGCAGAGAACATGACTGGGAAGCACGCTGCCAGTAGATGACAGAATAAGGATGCGTTTGCACAAAGGTTGTCATGTGAACACGCAGGGGTTTGTTAGCCTTCTCCAGCTACGTGGCAGCGAGCACAATGAGGAAGCGAGCTGAGAGCTGCTGGAAGCTGTAAATAAAATAAGGCTTAAGCGTGTAATATTAGAAAAGCAGTGACATGTGCT
This sequence comes from Horornis vulcanius, assembly GCA_013401035.1. Classification (NCBI taxonomy): domain Eukaryota; kingdom Metazoa; phylum Chordata; class Aves; order Passeriformes; family Scotocercidae; genus Horornis; species Horornis vulcanius. The sequence goes on along the minus strand of VZUA01062219.1, from coordinate 24,167 downwards.
CTTTTATTTTAGTCAGCTTGAACTTTAGATATACACAGAGTATCAAAATTCTCATGTACGGACCTTCACCTAACTGTGTGACCATGGCAGTAATTATGGTGTTGTGATCTATTTAGTGGAGCCCCAAAATGATCCTGTTTCCAGGGAAATGCTGTATGTATGTTGTTGAAAAAGTATAGTTGTTAATGAGGATGCTTGCCAGCCATCATAACCATCATGTGTGACATTCTGAATGCACTTCAATTGGCATCGTGGCCATCCTTAAATGTGGCAGAGTATGAGCAGGTCATAATGTGCACACTGTGCATAACTATAATGTCATTAATGAAAATCTAGATTCCAGATTCTGATCCAAAGCCAATGGAAGTGGTCAGGAATATTAAGCAGAGAGAACCTGGGCAGTAGAGGCGTATTGACACCAAATTCAGCAAAGCATAAGTTTGCTGTGACTTAAAATTTTCATTCAGTGAAATGACATGGTACATGGACTTTCTTAAAGTTAATCACAAAGGTAAATAGCCTGCAGAGCCAGAATTCCACAACACAGGATTGGGTCTTTGCATGATGTGATTTAATTTTGAGCTACACATCTGCAAAATCTATGAAAAATAAAGCTCTTTGTATATCATGAGCTAAATCAAAATATGTGTGCATGTATATATGTACTTATTTGTTAAGAATGTTTTGATGTTACTTGAGCAAAGTGAAACTTAATATCCACTGTGATTCCTGGAAATCACATTGGTTTCAGAGGTCCCCATCATTTTACTCCTAAGCATTTGGGGTATGTGGTTTGGGCACAGTGTCTTTCTGGAAGAAAAATGAGGTGAATTCTGTATTGCTGCTGAAACTTGGTTTTCATTTTTTTCTTTTAAATTTAAACCACACATATGTTTCTTTTCCCATAGAAATAGAATTTTAAAACAATCAACATTTGAGAGATTAAATTATACTTTCTTTGAGTTAATAAAGCAAATTTTATCCTGTGATCTTGCTGCTTCTACTTACTTGCACAGTTAATAATGCCTTTATGTAGAACCTTCTATGTAGTGAATGTTTGTTTATTATTTTTCCTTCAAAAATACTTGGGTAAAATCATGGTATGCTGAGAGAGTTCTCACTGTGCCAGTCATCAGACACAGGACTCCAAACACTCACAGGCTAATCTAGAAGGCCTTAAACCTTCTCAGAGGGGAATTATAACAAAACTTGTAATGTTGCTCCTCTGTGTATATTTCCACAGAAGAATATTCTACAATCAGATTCTGTGACTTGTTGCATAAAACAAAAAAGGGGAAGTACATTGATTCAAGTCAAAACCATATAGGGAGGCCCTGTGTACATAATCTTCTTTCAAAGGAAATATATTTTAAAATTACATTTAATATTTACATGTAGGTTTTGTCCACATCCATCTGCACATATGTAAAAACAAACCTCTTCAATTATTTTTTCCTTACTGTTTTTAAGGTTTATTCTTTAAAAGTATTGGAGAAACTATTGTTTTTGCCTCTGGCAGCATATTCAGGAGCAAAGCTCACTTCACCAACCAACTGCAGGAACTGAAAGCATACGGTGCAACCGTCACAGTTGCTTTCATTTTCTGTCATGGGCAGCAAATGGATACATTCTAATGCATTTTATTCTCTGAAGACAAAGAAAGGAGTTCAGAGGATAATTGTTACCTTATTATATCCTTCAAAAGGAATTTCTGGCACATGCTATTATGGTTTGTCTTTTAATAAGTCACACAAACATAGAAAAGCATTTCTAGTAAATCACATGGTATAGTAAATTTATGTGTGTAAAGCCCTATTGCAACATGACAATCTGTAATAAAAATTGTATGGCAACAATGCTACTGTTAAACAGCATCAATAGCCAACTTATTTTGGAAATAATTTGTTTTAAAAGTACCAATCTTTTTCATATGCAGTTGTTGGTCAGTCTTACATGTCTGTGAAATCTATAAAATTTGGAAACATTTCCCAAATGTCCCTAATGCAGTCTGTCTCAAAGCATCTTCCTGGTCTGTTTTCCAGCCTCATGCTTAAACAATGGAGTGAGAGGAGCACACTGGTGTGGTGTCAGCGTTGTGTTCAGCTTTATTGCCTGTCATGGTTCTCTCCCTGTGCAGTTCATAAGGGTTCCTGTTTGCACCCTTTTATTTAATGTGAATAGCAAGCCATGGAGAAGGTGTAGTAAAATGACATTGATTGAAGTGTTTTCAATATGTCGAAACTCAGCTTTGTAACTCTCAGCTGATTTAGCTGGAGCAGCTGATTGCATTGTTCAGTGTTTCTGGGAGACTGGGGCATGGTTGAAAGCATGCTGAGCAAAAGTCAATCCAGACAAGATAGGAGTGATGCTGGGATCATTAGAGGAAATATCCAGAGGCTACAGCAAGAGAATTACCAGTCCTTGTAGCTGAGGGGTGCAGTTCCATCCCAGGCTGTAGATAAGAGCCAGAAGCCAACACCCCTTTTATTTTCTGAATACAAGCTTTACCATGAGTATCCATACTTCATATTTCAAGATTCAGCTACTACCAGCCCATTCTGTATTGGGCTGGGTGTTGAATCTATCCAAGCATTGTCAGTGGTGACGAACGTCATGGCTTGAATTCTGCCAAGGGAATCAAAACTGCCCCCAGCCCGTGCTGCCTGTTCTGGGTGCGCTGGGATGGAGCGGAAGGAGGTGCTGGCAGTTCACAGAACACTCTTGTTTCAGGCCTTGGGGCTCCTGCCCAGGGTCATCTGTAACAGCCCAAATCCCTTAACTCCAGCACAAACTTGAAGAGCTTGTTTTTCCTCCCTAACTTTGCAAGAACAGAGGAAAGGATGAATATTGGGTTTCTCATTGCTACTGGATTTTTATTATTCTGTTTAAGTTTATACAGCTGCCAAGAACAGTGTTCTCAGAAGGTCAGTTGATTGCTGCTCTTGTGTAGGAGGTATATTTTAAAGACTGACAGGAGTACCTGAAATGGGTGATTTCACATGGAGGCAACACAGGTCTCAAGCACATAAATAAGCAAAATCTTATTTTCCTATATTCTGGATATATTTAAACTCAGATGAATTTCTCTGTTGGCACTTGTGGATTTTTTGTTTGATATCCAGAATTTTTTGTGCCTTTAAGAACAAAATATTTGAGCCCATGTCCAAATTTTTCAAGTACATATTTTCGAGTGTTACATTTCTTAAATGGCTCCATCATTTCTTATTCTAGGCTAAAAATCTGCATTTATCTCAGTTAAACTTGAACAAATCTATCAGCGAGAAAATTCATAGTAGTATATTATAATTTCTTTTTCTCAAAATAGAAATGGAAATTTAATTTTCACTTCACAATAATACTGTATATATACAAATGCATAGTTTTTACTTGAGCAGCTTTACTCCCATAATATAATTTACATTTTCATTTCTATTTTAATACTATGGTTAGAGAAGGCTCTTAAAATGTGTGAGAGAGTAAGAATATATCTGAAAGTAAGGCATTAAATTGATAAACCAAGGGCCATCAATCTTAGGATTTCTTTCTTTTGCCCCTCTCTATAATACTAAAAGTGATGCTTTGCTACCGTAACAAAAATTGTTCTTACTGTGTGTTGGGAGCTGTATACCTGTAGATACATAAGCTCTGTCTTGTGATGTTTATTTCATTGCTTTTTGGGTGGTTTTTTGTGTTTTCTTCCATTCCTCCTTTAACACAATTCTAAAAAAGTTAGTTCCAGAGAGGACAAGGATTTAATGAGATTTTAAATGACCAAGAAACCAACAGTTTCTACAGAAAGTGAGTGACATATTTCAAGCTCTGCTAAAAATAGACCTGCT
>VZUA01062219.1:0-12037 GCA_013401035.1 Horornis vulcanius | reverse complement strand
ACAATTGTAAGTTACAGCAAGGTTCCTTTTTAAGATGTGTTCTGTACTAGTGGAGAGATCAGAACACTTACGCTTTGAATCACCAATGTGAAAAAAGGTGGAAGGCTCAGCAAGTAATATGTTTTTAAATTCAGTTCTTATTTTGGTGGAGAAACTTAAAAATAACTATTTTACATCATATTATCATGATATACTATCTGTCTCTGAGAAAAGGAGAACAAAGAAGAGGAAAGAGGGCTAGGTGTATACTTCATTCACAAAAGCAATGAAAAGAAAAAGGTGTCTTTATGGTACTATATTTTTCATACCTGGTGGTAGAGAGATTAGAGCAGTTTCTGCATGGTGTGATGTTCTGAGATAAGTTTTTCTGTCAAGGTGGTTTTCATTTTTAAAAAATGCCTCTCTATGCACTGAGAGAAAGAGAGGAAGTGACATAGATGAGGTTTTGTGCTTGGGAAGAATAAAGTCTAGCCTGTTCCCTCACTAAAAAAATGGTAAATGCAGGTGTTAGAAATGCAACTGGCAGCAATGTGTGCAACATAACAGTTGTTTGTGCACTGGAAGGTGCCAGCCAGTTGCTACATCTCCTTGGGCAGAAATCATAAGCAGCTTTTCTTGCCTTTCTCCATGAGCCAGTAAATCTTCTATGTTTTGCAAAAATCCTACTCTACTAGAGAAGGTCTTATAACTGTTGGAATGGTTTTGTGTTTGTAGAGGTCCTTACTGCGCATTTATATTCCAGTTCAGCTGGAAAAAGTTCTGACTTGGGGAAATTCAGGAGAGCAAGTCAGTGCTTTGGGCCCCATAAAAGAAACCCTGCAGAGATGTAGTATCTCTCAGTTCTGACGGAGAGGAGGAACAAGTTGGAAAGGTTGTATAGGAACAGCGCTGTGTGCAGTGGTATTGTTGCTTCAGGTTTCACTTGCCTTTTGTGGATGGTTAAAACTCCAGAAGGGGTGATACTAGACACAGTCTGGCTAGACAGCTGAGTCACAGAAGAGGCAAATCATCACAAGACCTTGAGTGAGAGTTGGCAGGGAATTACGAGGACATAAGTCTGTGATGCCGTTTGTATCTATGAGGGTGTGCAAACAGCAGTGAGCCAGATTTCCAGAATGCTTTAACTACTGAGATATTAGGCAGAAAAAGGCAAAGCCTCCTCCATGTTTTCATATAGGTGAAATTGTAATAAAGTTCTACTAAGGAACTTTAACTAGGGTAATTAGGGAAAACTGAATCTTGATGTTGGGGAGTGATTAAAGCATTTAGAAAATAAGTTCTAAAAACATATCACACATACTAGATTTTGAAGTCTATACAACCTTCTCCATATATTTTTGAAATGTTGGGGATAAAGGCACATCATAATTTGGTTAAATAACTGCATTTTTCAGCTACTACACTTTGTTATTCATTTAAAAAAGGTGGTGTATTGAACATAGTAAGGTAGGAACTTAAAGTTGAGCTGCTTTTTTAAATTGCAGTTTACTGTGTACTAACTTATGCTGTTTTGACATACTGGACAAAAATTATCTTAATAAGGTATTTATTTAGATCTCTCCTTCACAAAGAAGCAATTGAGGCTGCTTTGGTGCTCACTTCGACATTTAGTGAACAGCAACTCCAGGAATGTACAGATGCATACGCCACTTGGCAAGTATAATGCCCTTCTTTCCTAGAAGAAAGAAAGGTCAAGTAAATTAACTTTGTTAGAAATAGTAATCTGCTCATTGTGTTTAATCTTTTTTCTCATATTAATGAAAAGAAACTGGCAATGGTCACTAATTCCTATCTGCTTTCATATGTTAAAGCTGAGAAGTACATTAATAATTTAAAGTATGAAGTGACTTTGATTGACTTTAGGGGTCAATGCTGCAAGGCAAGTTCTCTGTGTCTCTTAGAAGGCTCTCAGAGTGAAGAAAACTCATGTTAACACTTGTTATGGCATGATTACATGTATTTTTAAAATCCAAAGATCTTATTTGAAACCTTAATTGTGCTGCAGCTATTTACATTGCAGAACACCTGTACTTCTGGAGTGAATAGTTGTACAATTGTGGAATATATTAATTAAAGCTACAATTAATTTATTTTTTCCCATATCCAGAATAAAAAATGCCCAGGTGTTCTCTTAAACAACTGTCATGTAAAAGGGGTGGTTTTCTCAAACCATCTGTGTTTGATTAGTCTGTCAATGCCCCAGGAAAGCCAACACCCTTGTGCCCCACCAGTCTGTGAGCGTCCCTTTACGGGGACCCTTTGCTGAGCAGTCACTGGATCAGAGGGCAGCTCCACTGATGTGTTCAGGGTCACACAGCATAAGAGACAGCCCTTTCTGGGGCTCCACCACGGGGTGTATGACCCACTGCCAGCAGCTGCCGGCACCCTTGAAGAACTCCCAATAACAGTGTAAAGAATAACATTCTGTATTAGCTAAATAAAAGATTGTGACAGGTTAAAGTTCAAAGATTGCTGCTGATAGTATCTGGCTGAAAGACTGTATTCAAAGCAGTATATGGATAAGCTCTAATTGATAACAAAAGCTATCTTGAGATTATCAGTGTACATAAAAATAGAGTTTGTTTCCCTGCAGGGGAGAAGATGGCTCCCTTTGACCGATCCCAGAAGTTGTGATGGAGTCTTACCTATCTTCTCCCCATTTTAAACTTACTTTTATACTATTTTTTATGTTTGGGTGGGGCATTCATTGTGTGTGGGAAGTTGGGCATGTTGACCACATTCCATCTGGGGAATAGCAACTGCATTTTATTCCTATAATTTTCCATACATTTATAACTGTGTAGCTTTCAATTCCTCTTCATATTCTATTTCTCCTTAGCATTTGCATTAACTGCAATTTTTGTAACTTTCCAGTTTTCTTTAATTTTGCCTCTCTTATTTTCTTTCTTTTTTTATTTTTTCCCCTGCCCCTTTTTCTAGTTTCTGGGAGACATGATTATGAAATAAAAAGTGAACTGTTAATGAAGAGCTGTCTTCTTGGTTCCCCTAAAACAATAACTCTGAGAGAGAAGTGAATGGCTTGATTAATTTCTACATGTCATTAACTTCCATGCCCTCAGATGACAATGTTAATATTCACAATGTGAATTATTTCTCTGCTGATTGGTTTAGGAGGAGCACAGAATGGATGTACCTATCACATGATCTAGCACTGTGCCCAACAACCCCTTGGATGCCCTAAAACTTGAAGTGCCCCTGCCGTCCTGCTTTCATTGGCCATTATAGGCAGCATGGTTGCGATTTTACAAGACAGAAATCAGTGGCAATTACCAACTGCCAATGTGGACAGTGTAAAGTGAAACAAAATCCAGAATGACTAGTAAGGTATGGACTGATACATTGGTACGTCCCTAAATAAATTTAGTCGACTAAAAGATGCTGAGTGTCTGGACTTTATCTTTAAAATGTTGTCTCAAATCTCCCAGCCCATTAGACTTAAGTAGTTTAGAATTCAATGATCTGATTGCAGAGTTCAGAGATTATTAGAGCAAATGGGGCCTGATCAATGCCTTGGGTCATCTTTTCAGTGTGTTAATTAATTAATCAACAGGAACAGAAATATATGTGTAATGCAAATTAACTCAGTCTCAAGTTACTAGAATACCAGAATTGGTCATACACAGAAGAGGGGAATCCAAAAGCAGCAGGATATTAGTGCTTTTATCTGTGTAGCACCACTTTCTTTGGTGATACCCTAACCTAGAGATATTTGCAGGATTAGTTTGATTGTTTCTGCTGTGCTCTCCTGGAGAAATGAATAAGCTTTTGTGTCAATGGAAGAAATTCAGTAACTGAAATATTCATGATTCACAGTTAGCCCTTGATTCTATTTGTTGTCAGTCTTTCTCTTCATTTACATTAACCCCCCAAACCAGGTTCTTGTGGTGTAATCTAGTACAGTTTCTCTAATCCCTAAGTCCACATTGAATTGCAATATTTCCCCATGAAACTAATTAATTTTATGTGGTATTTTCTGTTACCTTTGCCAATTATTTTTTTCAGGGGTTTGGTTTTTTTTTCCCCAAAGCTTTGTTTTCTTTTAGTGTGGAAAGATATAAGCTTTCTTCTCCCATAGTTGCTCCTTATTAAAAGTCTTCTATCTTTGGTCTTCAGAATACATGAAAGTACTGTGCTGTTTTTCTCAAAGACCATACATTGCCTCCCATGAATGAGGGAGTTAGATACTTGATTTGTTTTAGACATTGGAGAAATTCTTCTGTTCCTGTATGTGCACCTCTCACCTGCATCAGGAACCAGACCAACTCATTGCTCAGGTCATCCCTCTGTTTAGAACCAATAAAGTTTTTAGGTTCAAACCCGGAAGCATTTCCTGTCAGGCTTCTTGCTTCAGTTCTTTGTGGCTTTTTACGCACACAGTAACAATAAAAGGTTTGTGTGCATAGTTGGGATAAAAGGAAAAAAATAGGGTTTCAGAAAAGAAAAGGAATTATCAATGCCAGCATTTGGTCGCACAATTCCTGCAAACAGGAAAAGTCAGTGTTCAATTAAAACTCCAGAAGATGGTTTGTCACAAACCCCATGGACTGGAGCACAAGGGCTACTTCAGCTGCCCTGCTGTTACCTGCTGTATTTGGACACAGCAATAGCAATTGACTAGCCACCAGAATTTCCTGTTTTAGGGCAACAGCCTGTGGTACTGCATAAAATTCACTCCTGAGACTAAGGGCCATGATGTTGGCTAAGCCTAGCTAAGAGATCCTTTGCCTAGCTCTTCCCTTGTTCAGCCTTCTCATAGCCATGGCAGGAGACAGAAGATGAAGAGGTTGGTAAGGCACATTCTGTGTAGGTATTTCACACTCATCTCAAAGAGACAATTTTCTATTCTGTCACTTGTGTGATTTTATTTTGTATGTACACAGATTCCTTGAATCATCACATAAGTTATAAATTCCATTTTGTTTCCATGAACTGTGAGTCTTCCTGTGCCTGGGGCTGTCATGTGCTAACAAGAGACAGGAGGAGTGCCAGAGTGTCAGTCATTACAGACTCTTTCCATCTAGTTTACTCTTAACTAGGAGGGGCAAATGAGGAACTAGATCTTAAATAAGGACAGCATATCCCTCCCGCAAAGAACCAAGACAAAGCAGGTGGTAATGTTTGGATTTCAAAGCCAGGAAGGATTTTTGGAAGCAGAAATGGCTTGGTCAGGAAAGATAAAGTGATGCACGGACACACCAGAGAGGTCTTGTTACACAGAGGCAGAGGGGAGGTAGTGGAAGCCTCTTCTTCTTCATTGGAAGAAACTGATGTCCGTGCTTCTGGTGAATGAGAGGGGAAGGTCCTTGAGCATCAAAGGGGATCTCACAAAATCTCAAGGATGAGTCAACTGTGAGGAAACGTAGGCAGAGAGATGGATGTGTGTTTACTATTTCACATGGCTCCATGTATCTCTTGTGGTCATTAAAGTGAGGAATGGCTGCTTTTGAGATAGTTTGCATTCCCTAAATCAACTCTTCGGGATCCTGGAGAGAGAAATTGTCACTCAGATGTTGATTATAATTGAGCTCTGGGAAAGACTGTGTCAAAACTGAGGGGTGTCAGCAGCAGTTGCAGGGTCTAAGCCAGGTCTCTCAAGGGAGAAGAGATTGCCTGGAGACCCAAGGCAGATAGGAAAACTTCAGTGTTTTTACGTGGAAGCCGACAGCAGCTTTGAGAGAGCCTCACAAGTGGTATAATCTAGGCTGTAATATCTCAGTCTTTGAATTCTTACCTGTAGTAAAATGAAACTGAGTGGAAGAACACCTGGGCTAGCACATATTCAGATAACAAGAGGTACCATTGGTAGCTCCAGGCATTATCTGGCAAACACATGCACACAAGCCAGCCACAAAATGGAAGTCAGACCACGTACATCATCATAATTTGCACTAAACCCAGGAGTAATAATTCCCACCGGCAGACAGGCTGTTAGCTCAGGCCTGGTGCCATGCTACAGTAGCTACATAGCTGCTGACTGCTTTGGAGCATGGGAGAAGGCAGCCCCTGGTTGCTTGCAGCGTGGTCAGGGTAACTCCCCCTGCAGCTGCCCGTGTGCACCCTGTCTGTGCCCGCAGGAGTGGGTGGGACTGCCAGTCACTGCCTGCCTGTTTGCTCACGGGCCGTGGTGGCCAGCGTGCACAGGCAGCTGCCTAGGGTGGAGGCAAAGAACAAACTCCTCTGAGGCAGTTTAAAAGGACTGAAATGCTCAAGGGGATAATGTGGGACAAACCGATGTAAATGGTTCCTCTGCATAAACTGCAATTTTTTGTAATTTGTTTAGGGAGCGAGGGGAGTGCATTTTGCTCTATGGTTTTGGTTTGCATAAATTTAGAAAGTATTCTGAATTTTTTTTTTTCTAAAAATATAACTTAGATGAGGGAGGTGAAGGTTTTGTGATGAAAGGAAAATATTATAATAGGAAAATGGGGGATTAATGTGGTGTCCATGTTTCAGACGTACTAGGTCTGAAAACAGATGAACTGATGAGATTACCTTGTATGATTTTACATATGTAAGTGGTCATATAACTACCTATCAATATAAAATATTAGTGCATATTTACTGTATAACAATTAATTCAACTTTATAAGCAAATTAAGATTGCCTCAAATTTACATACAATGTGAAGAAAAGTCCCTTTATCCTCTGTAACTGCAGCATTTGGCAGATTCAGGAATAAATAATCTTTTGTGGCAAGGGTATGCCTTATCAAACATATGCAGATCAGTGCTAATTAATGCTAATTAAGGTTTCCTGTCTATCTAGCTGGAAAAACGTCCAAATGTTATGAAATCCAGTTAGTATGCCTATTACCCTAATTGTTTTATATGGGATGGTTCTTAATTAAAATATGTAAATTTACCTTAATTGCTATATACTAATAGAGGTTCATGTTATCTCACTAAAAATGACAAGATGGTGAGGAGGGGTACTTAAACAAATAATTCTGATACGTTTGTAAATAAATGACCTTTACTCAAAATTATTTTTAATTGGAAATTGGCAAAAGGAACATTTTGCCATCTATGTTTCTCTTTAGTTTTAAATAATGTCAGAATTTACGGTTCTTTGTTACTATAGATCTGGTGACATTGCAGCTTAATTAAGACTACTAAGCAAGTCAACATTTTGTGTGTTTACTGTGTGTTTCAAAATTGTTTGCTAACCTCACACTGACCTTCAGAAATGTCATACTTTACAATTTTAAGCTTTGTTTTCACTATTTTTTTGTTTTGTGTTTTGACTTTTATCTCTTTTAATCATATGGTTTTATTTGTGGAGTTTGATGTACTGGTGTACTCTTGCTGGTGCCTGGCCCATGCCTTTGCAGCAGAGAGGCTGGTGAGCTGCCCCTCTTTCAGCTGCACCCCTGAGTGTAGGACATGGACTTGGATCACCATTGGGGGGATAGTTCCCATGCCTGCTGGGACATGACTGAGGCTCAAACAGGTTTCTACCCAAGGTCTTGTGTGCCCTCTGCCCACAGAAGCACTATTTGAACAATATTTTGTATGTCAGTTCATGAGTGTACAATATTGGCATTTTCTTTATAATTATCATGCCATTTCACACACAGAACAAACATTTTCCTCCTCTGATGTAAAGAATTTAATTGGAGAATCTGCTAATTTAGAGAACTGCCCTACAGTTGTAGCTTTTACTCATAATAGTAGTAGATTTTTTAAATGCCTGGTACATTTTAGCATATATTACACAATATACATCATCAACATAAACCTCACTTTGCAAAATCCATCTGAAAGTATTTCCTATTTTGCAGGATATCGTAACCAATGTTTCTCCAAGGATTGTGCGTGGAACCACTTCAGGTCCTCTGTATGGCCCAGGGCAAGGCTCTTTCCTAAACATTGAACTGATCAGCGAGAAAACAGCAGCATATTGGTGTAAAAGCATTACTGAACTGAAGACTGACTTTCCTAACCATGTAAGTGCCACTTATTCATAAAGATAAAACATACTTACTTGGAATCTCTAGTTTACAGGTTTGTGAAACCCACATATTTAGTATTTATTCAATAGAATGCAGATTGCTTTATTGACATCCAAGTACATGGTTAAAAACCAGAAAAGTCCATCCAAATAACAATTATGACACAAAATTCTGTGAAATTGCTGTCATGCAGAGGACAGTCATGATTTTTGAGTTAGGCTGATGGCTACTTTCAAATAGATAATGTCAAGGGAAAGAGTTGATCCCAGTGTGGTTGCTCAGCAGTTCTGTTGTGAATGATTTTGTATTTAAGATCATGTGTAATTTTTAATAAGAATTGTTACTGTGAATTGAATTTGATCATAAAATGAATGTGTTCTTTTCATTCTTAATCCAAATGGGAAAGATGCTTACAGTATTTTTATAAGCAGTTGAGTGCTCTAGGTGAAAAAAGAACAAAACTTAAAGTTACACTACAAGGATAGAGTTCTGTTAGAGCCTGTTTGGCTGTGGGGAATACTTGTCTCAAAGGTAATAAACACAGTTGGGAGTGATGATGCCAGCTAGCTGGCATAAATGGTTTTCAGCTACTCTTCTTGTGAATAAGGACAAGGTAGAAAGTAAAATTCTCCTCAATCATTATCTTGAATGGATAGAACTAGAAATCCCAGAGCCTGCATCTTCTGTCTTGAAGTTATTATCTCCATGCTTCAGCTATGAGCAAAATAAGTAAACATTCCTGATTATACTATGACCTGAAGATAATCAAGAGGTTTTTTTCTTATTTCTGGTGTTTAAATGTGCACATCAGCAAGTATAAAAGTGTTCAAACATTTCATATTGTAAAAAAAAAAAGTGCTTCATGTTTAATGTCCTACTTCCCTGTGAATGGACTGTGTGTTTCTTTGCTGAGATTCTCATAATTTTATTTACTGTGACTGAGCTTCATCATAATGAAAGCATGAACCAAAAGATAATATCCTATATGTCCTATAATATCCTGATTTTGATTTTAACGTCCTTTGTATTGCATATTGGATATGGATATTGCATGCAGGCAGACTGTTGGCCATTTCTGCTGTGGGAATGCTATCCCACTGCAGTCTTCACCAAAAGTCCCTCACAGCACTTTATGCTGGAGATCAAACCATTCTCTTCTGTGAGGGAAAGCACTAGCAGCATTTCAAAAGGAAGATTTGAATTTTCTGGGACCTAGCTTTGTATGTGGGATGAAGAAGTCCCACTCTTCCAGAGTTCCTGGGGTGAACATCTTCTGATCGTTCCTCATTATCTGTGAGTTATTACTTTGAGAATGTGAATTCAGTTTCTGCACATTGGCTAAGGCTGCTACTGTGGCATCTTTGAGGTTGGTAATGCCTGCGTGGGTATAGGGGAAGCAGCACACAGCAGTAGACCTTGGCATTGCTTGCAGGGATTTTTAAAACGTGCCTGTGAACTCATCTAAGAACTGTCATATAATTATAATGGTAAATTTGTTACTAACTGAAAACAGCATTTTGTTTGCTGAGGAGAAGTCTCTTGGTGCTTATTTTGAGATATTCTGTATAATTACAGATTGCAGAATTTTCTTCACCCAGTTGCTGTTCCCTCCCCTAGAAAGGGTTTTTCAACTCTGTGTGTTTTATTACAACCAAAACAAGTTTCTGAGAACTGTTTGCATGAACTTAATTAACAAGCAAAGAATGACATTTTCTGCTCAAATGAAAGGCCAAACAGATGAGGACACAAGTGATTATGGTAAAAAAACTTGTATTACTAAGGCAAATTTTAAAAGCAAATCAAAACTTACACATAATTGCTTCTGCTGTGAAATACCAGTAAATTAGAGTAAGATTTATGTTACAGATGAAAAGGATATGAGCAGAATAGCCACCTCACTAGAAGATGACCCCACAAAAGCATTCTATCTCATGCCATTGGGAAGATGCAAACCATAAAGGGCAGCTAAATTTCAGAGGCTAGAATGTAAAACTCTGCTAATCCCAGCAGAGGCTAGGATGTAAACTGAATTTTGCAATGGGTTGTGCAGAAGATGGCCATCAGTCACAGCTCTATGGGCAATGTCAATTAACTGTGGCATGTCGCCTGTATAAATCAGAAATTAGTGCTGTCTTCAATCCCTCTAGTGGGTGGCCTCATTCTTTGTCCCTTCTGTCTTCTGATTCTTGCTTGTAGCTTGCAAACATCTCTGACTGGCAGTCTGTTTCTTTCTCTTCTTTGATCAGCTTCTCCCTTTGACCCCAAATCCACTTCAAGTGGATGAGGGAAACTTGTTTCAGTGCCACCAGCAGGAAATAAAATATTGTAAGGGTCCAAGCAGAGGAGAAAGCAGAAGGTGTCTGGATTTTGTATGTTACCTGGTAATGTATTATCAAGAGCTGCTTACTGAGGTCAACCTACCACAGGTAGGAAATGCTTAAAGTTGTCAGTTCGTGACTAGGCCGTAACTGGGACATGGCAGTGGTTGGACTGCTTTAGTTAGTGGGGTAAAAGAACTAACACTAATGTCACAATAAGTCCCTGGGGACTGTGAATACTGGTGATGGCAGTATGTCTTGGTGATCTGGTAAAGCAAGGAGCTATAATCCCTTTAGCATTTGCACTGAGGAGAACAAGCTTGAAAAGAGCAAGGTTTGAAAACAATAAAATACTTCTCTGCAGAAAAATATGTACTGAGGTTTCACTAAGGAGGTGATGAACGCAATTGCCAAATAGTCTTTCTACACCTTCCTATAATTGGTGCCCTGTAGATGATAATAAGGTAAGCAAATCAATTAAAAACCTCACTATGCAAATTCATTTGGGTCTGAGTATGTTCAGGAGGTCACAGCAGTACAAATAAGGGCTTTGACAGGACACTTCATGAAATAGATTGGAGGGGATATGTCATTCCCTACCAGACTAAGAAAAGTTCATCACAAACAAGCAAATTTCTGAGAAATTTGTACCAGAAAAAACAGCTGGGATCTTGAAAGAAAATGCCAAATTTAATATTTTTAATATCATTTAATATGTTAGTATACTGAAGTCTTGAAAGTAAGTTTTTGGCCTTCTAGCTCAACACAAATAAGTTTGATCTCCTGGATGACTCTAGGGAATGTACATAGGATAACAGATTGTCAGCTGTGACACTGAATCTGTGATTCAGATATCAGTGTCATGATGCGTTGAATTGAGAAACCTCTTCTGCTAGAAACAGTAAGTACTCATAGACCCCCAAACTAAGCTGAAAACTCTTNAACTGTCTGGCCGCTGAAAACTCTTCTCTTAATGTTTGTTCTGCTGCTTGCGGAATGTTGCTGACACTCTCTCCGACAGTTACTCAGCAGAGAGCAGCCTTTCAAGGCTGAAGCTGTTCAAGATGTATTTTTGTTCAACATTTTGTTCAGAATGTCCCAGGAACACCTGTTGGGAGTAGCCATGCTACAGAGTGTGTGAGAACAGATCACTGGATCCCAGGCTGGTAACCGTATTCTTTGTAGCATTGTGGAATTTTGTTGGTTTTTGATTTTTTGGATTTGTTTGGGGTTTTTTTACATCTCCTGGAATGGTGTAATCAGTTTTTCTATTATGAAATTTTTTTTCTACCATAGAAATATAAAATAGGGCTGCCAGTTTTGTGTGGATTTGGTTTTTATGGGTTCTTGATTTTATTTTTTTTTTTTTTTAACTTAGGTAACAAACCCAGATTTGGTTTAATTCTACCCTGTGATGATAGCAGAAGATAAAGGGCTACAGAAGAAGAAAAATACAATCTTAGCAGGCATATATGAGTGCATTGCTCCTACAAATAAATTTTGGTGCAGAAACATGCAGTGTTCAAAGAGATGAAGTGAGGTGAATAGAAATAGACTTGCAACAGTTATTTGGATATTTTGCATGGGGAGGTTTAATTGGTTTGCCAGTGTGATCCCTGAAGTGGTGTCCTAAATATCAATCTTGTGCTGGACCAGCTAAGGTTTTAAAAACAGGTTTCACCTACAGACTGGGAGCATTTATCTATTTATATAAACCTTTTTTACCTTGCTAAGTCAGCACTAATAG
>VZUA01062217.1:0-16216 GCA_013401035.1 Horornis vulcanius | reverse complement strand
CAGGGACCCCGGGGACACAGAGCCAACAAAATAAATCAGCTTAACTAATGGTCCTCAAAAAATCACCCCTGGCAAATGTATCACAGGCTGCTCTCATGCCTGGAGATGCCAGCAGAATTGGTGAGGAAGAGGAGCTGAGGGAGAAGGGGATGCAAAAAGGGATGTGAAGGATTTCTCGTAAGTTTCAGTGGGCTCTGCCAGTTTCAAACAACCTCTTGAATATAAATATTGCAACACCTGATCGTCCCATCAACAGCAAGTGAGTATTTGCAGAATGTGACTTTGCAGGACTGAGATCTCTGTGTGTGTTGGCCTTCAGGGCAGCCTGGTTATCGGTGCTGGATTGTGGGGCACACAAGACACATCCCATTCCATTCTTTCCAGCCATTGGCATGGGCACAGAGTTCCACTCACACCTGGCATGGGTCTGCACCCCTGAGTAGCTCTGAGCCCCTCTTCATGCACACCAACACCCCATAAATCCCTGCCAGCCCTGTAACTCCCTGCATGGCTGCATCCCATAGCCAGCCTCATGTTTACCTACAACACTCGGATTTTTCCAACCATTTCCAGCCGGCACTGAGAGCAGCTTGTTGGAGCTGACTGAGACTGTGCTGCAAGCAGATGGCCCTGATGAAACAAGACACTGATCCCCAAGGAGGCACCATGCAGTGGAGCTGCTCGACTCCCCGGCTCCAGCAGCTCCAAGGCAGGCTTGGATATTTGCATTAGCACGCACCATCGAGGAAAGTGCTTCCCTAACCACCCCTCTCAAGCAACTCTCTTTGGAAGCCTGGTTCCAGATTGAGGCACGTGTCAGCAGCACTGACACTGTGGCAGTTTTCCTAGTTAGTTATTAATAATGGAGCAGCTGACAAAATTAGGGTAATTTAAGAATATCGTTAAAGGAGAGAGGAGGAGTTTCCAGGCTGGGTGAGGGTTTAGATGTAGCTGGGATGCTGGGGTGGAGGAAACCTCAATGCTCACACTTGGTGAAATGGAAGAGGATCCAAATGTGGAAGATAAACAAGGAGGAAAACAGCCCTCATTGATCCTCCTGCTCCTGGCTCCAAACAACTTCAGCAAAATCCAGGGAAGTGATATCTAGAGCTGCATGGAATAACAAGCATGCGTGGGCACAGCTGGAATAGATGTAAATGGAGATGATCCAATGAGACCTCTGAGGGCTGTTCTGCATCTTGCCCAAGCCCTCCTAATGACAGAGTGTTGAATGCTGTGAAATTTGATGGAGACTTTTTCATTAAGAAGTTGGTGCCAAAAGGGAAAACTGGAGCTGGCAGACTCATTCACACATTTTTGTGTCTCTGGGAAGACACTTAGAGATTGAAAGACTGGGAAAGTTGTAGTCATTCTTTAATGGGAATCCATCAGCTTTTGGCAAATACTCCTTTTTGGTCCTATAGCAAAATGTAAAGGTAAGTTCTTGTGTCACTCAAGCTGTCTCAGTAGAGGAGGGTTTGGATGATATTGCAGCCACTCCAGCCAGGGTTTGGTACTGAGCACCTGGGAGGAGACTGGCTTTCAAAGGAAAGGCAGCAGCTGAGTCACCAACCTTGTCTCATGTATGGCAGCATCTGGTGAATGAAAATCATTGTTTTTCAAGCTATGCTGTGCCATAAATCACTGCCCTGGTCTTACTTTGATCAATGGAATGTGCTGCTCCACAGGGCTCTGCTCACCCTGGCAAGCAGAGAAAACGCCATGCCCAACTCCCTCAGGGCTCCTCACTTGCCATCATCATCCTCAACCTTGCTGCCAGCAATAATCCCACCCCAGGCTCCCTCCAAGCTGGTGCTTTTTGAGCTTGTAGTCTTTCCCTACAGGGAAAATCCTTGAAATCGAGGACCCTCAGGAACTGGAGTGAACAAACCAAAGGCGGCATCTGTGCTGCATGTGAGTAGGGAAGACACAACATCTGTATCTCACAGTTCTGCTGGCAGGAGACTGATGCCTGATAACCCCCGGTAGAGCTCTGTTCTGCCTCCAAACTCAACAGCATCTGCAAATTTAGAGGGGAAAAAAGAAGAGGGTAACTATCAAAATAATTCACAAGTTAGCAATCCTCCCCTCCAGCCTGTTTATCAAAGTATTGTTCAGGAGGAGCTGATAGACACTGGAATAAATACCAAGAGAAGAGAGAGAAGTGGTCCATTAGACCTCTCACCAGTCCCCTGACTGCAGCTACTACTGAGAAATCCATCAAGAAATATTAGATGTGAAGTGGCTATGCAATGGGAGAGGAAAAATTATTAGGAACTGCCAAACCCCCCAGCTGATAAAGATAAAAAGCTGGAGGAGACATTTAAAAGCTAGAAAAGCTTTTTAAGTACAAATCTGCTGATAAAAGGTCGCTGCAGACTGAGGATAGAAAACACAGGTAGCAACTAATTGCAACTAATTGATACTATTGCTGGTCCAACAGAAGCAGTTCTGGGATTCACTCAAATCTCAGGAGGATCCAGGGAGTTTTCTAAAGAACAGAAATCAGAGAATCCCAGAATGGTTTGGGTTGGAAGAGACCTTAAAAATCAATTCATTCCAACCCCCTTCCATGGACAGGGACACCTTCCACGTGACCAGGTTGCTCCAAGTTCCACCCAGTCCAGCCTTGAACGCTTCCAGAGGTGTGACAGAAATGCAAATTCTCATGTCACAACTGTGACAAACATCCCAGTGTTGCCCTTTCTGTGCCTGAGGACTGCATGTGCAGGGAGAAGGAACAAAATGATTTTTTTGGGTTTCCCAAGCCTGATGTAGGCTCAGTAACTTCAGCATGAATTTATAATGTCATTGATGTCCAAAATTCTGTGGGAGGAACACAAAAACTCCTCACTGTGGACATCAGACTCTGCTGATGGATTCATTTAGTCTTAAGACTGTGTCTACATACAGTATTTTTACTCTTTTAAATCATTCCCATTATGAGATGCGGTAGTTAAGGCAGGACCTCTCCTAGCTCAGCTGCAGCAGCATCCACACAAAGGTGCCTTTGTGGTGTTGCACATTCCCACAAATTTATGGAATCCAAACAGTGGCAGCCCCTTTTTACAGGTATATGTACACTGCACTACAAGCTCTTGTCTCTCTATTCACATTGCTCAGGACAGCAGTGAGTAAAAGCAACACAGAAACAATTTGCAGAGCTGCCCAAGTGACTCTGAAGTGTTCAGCAGACGCTTTCTGCCCCTCTGTGGTTTTGGGAGCTGTTTTGGCAGATCCTGCAAAGCCTGGGACTCTCTAGTGATCAGTTGTGGCCTCATAGCTGCACTCAGGTTTGCATTTGCATCCTTGTGTGGCATCAGAAATGGAAGTAATACCAAAGTTATCCAGAAATAAACCCCTAATCCTGATTTTCTCTTTTTTTCCTGCCCTTTTCCTGCATATTCCAGCAAGGAATATGCAGGAAAAGCCTTTCTAACAGCTCAGTTCAGAGGACTTCTGCTGTAGCAGATGAAATTCAGCTATCCCTAGCATTAATTACATCAGCTACACACACGCAGGACACCAGGGACAGCCTCTGCAGGGGCTGCACGTCCGCTGCAGTGACAGAGGCCAGTCCTTGTTCACTCTGCATGTGAGGACAGCTGAGCAAGTGGTGACTGCAGAGACCTCCAGAGACAGATACCAGCCCCAGACCTCCCTCACCTGGCAGATGTCACCTGCAGACCTGGCAGAGTTTCCTCAGGGCATGGGGAGCCCCAGCAACGTGCAAATCAGCAGGAGAAACTCACCCAATTCCTGTCTGCTTTTGCCATACTTGAAGTCTGATGTTAGCATGTAAATGAGGCATTTAAATCAGATTCACACAGAAGCTCATCTTAAAGCTGAACAAAAAAAATGTACCTGGCCAGCCTGTGGACAGCCTCAGCACCATTTCAGTGAAGAAATTGTCCCTGATATCCAACCTAAACCTTCCCTGCTGCAACTTGAGGCTGTTTCCTCTTGTCCTATTCCTTGTTTCTTGGGAGAAGAACCAGCCCTCACCTGGCTGCACCCTCCTGTCAGGGAGTTGTACAGCAGCCACCTGAGCTGACCTGGATTTTCCCTATGACCATCTTCCCCTCTACTTAGGAGGCAGGTAAGGAGGAAGGAAGATCCTAACAAAGCAACTTTCCCAAAAGAAGGAAGATGCCCATGTCACAGTCCATTGGCACTTGAAAAGACACCTTGGGACATCCCTAAATAGCACCACTTTGATCAACACATTTGGAAGCCTCAGCTCTGATTAAGGTTGATGAATCAAATCAAACCAAACCTTCCTACAGCAAAAAACATTACAAATCTGAAACACCCCAGTGCTGCTTAAAAGAACCAAGTCCTGTTGCCAAAAGTCTTCCCATGTTCCTTGATGTCACCAAATCCATAAACATCATCTATAATGAGCAGAAAAGGAATGTTATATCACCTCTATTACAACAGGGTGACAGAGCAGAACAGCCTTTCTGTCAATACACTCTGTTTTTGTGGGTCACAGGAAGGTTTTATTTCTCTCTTAGAGTCTTGAATCCCTGCTTTAAGACAACCAAGGGACACACTGGGCAGCTTTAGAGCTGCTGCTCCTTTTCCTTCTCACCTGATCTGTATTTTGGTATGACTTCCTAGAAGAAGGGCAAACATAATGAGGCACCTACTGTACTTTTTATAACTCTCATCAGGTCTTTCATTTGGGCCGGCAAGGAAGCTTGTTAGAGCAGAGAAAGCAACTAAGCATCTCTGGAAAATCATCTTGCTCTATTAAAAGAGCAAGTAACAAATGAAAAGCTGGGACAGACTTAATGGTAAATACATGGCCTGGCAGTTCAGCACAGCTACATCCTGCCTGCCATTATTATTTAATACTGGCATCGATTGAAGGATGAGGCAGACCAGGCAACTCTCTGTGGGGTTACTTGAATACCATTTCACTGAGAGATTAAATAAGCCCACAGGTTTGGATCACGCTGTTTGATGGGAGATTTTAATTAATTGATTAAATATTGGTGACTAGTGTGGTTGAGCAGTAAACAACCTCCTTCATCATCTCCATGGGCAAACAAGTCCTTGCTAATTATCAGTGCCCAGCTCCAGGCTGGAACCAGCACAGCATTAACCTGCTCCTCTGGAATAACAAGCTGCCCAGCCACTGTCCCACATGCTGTGTGAGCTGTTGGTGTGAAAGCAGCTGCTGCCATGGATCAGGCACTGCTCCAACCCCACAGATACCTTGGGGTGTCATTCTTGGTTGATACACAGTGCCAACAACAGCCTGGTTTGTCCAGCAGTTTATTCCCAAGTTGTCCCTGGCCAGGATGGTCACTTTAGGCAGAGCAGATAAATTATCTTACAACCAGCCTGCGGATCACTGGCTGGAAATCTGTGGCTATGGGCATCAATCTTCCACTTCTACCTGTCCTTATAACTAACCATTACTCTTCCCAAAGCACCACCTAAATCTTTTCCTCAGAGGTAATTGCAGAAATTTGGAAGCAGCGTCACAGCAAACAATAAAAGATAAAGAAGGATGGAAAGGTGAAGATGGAATACCTTTGAGTAGAGGAAGCTTCCTTCCCTGGTTTGGAGGTGTGCAGGACATTGTGTGTACCCTGGAGCTGCAGGAGAGTGAAGCTGAGGATCGTGGAGCATGGCTTTCCCTGCCTGAGCCTGAGCAGCTGTCCTGGAATTGGATGTGGAGAAAAGCTGCAAGGGAACAAAAGGGAAGACAGAAAGCAGCTACCCCCCATTTCTACAGGTTCCAAGCAGCATTTTCCTTTACGTGAGCAGATGTGAGATTCAGCTTGTTTGTCTTAGGAGAATTTGTCTCCCTTCAAAGAAACAAACCACTTTCTTTTCTCAATAGCCATTTTTATTGCTTTTGACAACACGCCACTGGAGTGAAAAGAAATAATTTTCTGCTATTCTTTAACTTCTTCCTTTGTTAGTCCTGGGACTATTCACAAGGGTAACAGGTTAACTTGTTACCGGTCATCCAAGCTGACCATGCAAGTGAAAAGAGTTGGAAATCCCTCAAAGCACCACAAAACTGCCATCACTCTGGAGAGTGATTAACCAACATTTGAATGGAGAACAAGTTCTTACAGGCACTGCCAACAAGACTGAAACTCTGTTGAGACTGAAAGTCTCAACATGTCATCACAGGGGCTCAGGCTTGAAAGTGTCAGCATCATGTAGTTCAAGAATAATCAACAAAAATCTTTCCAAAGGGCTTTGGCTGAAGTCCCTCACACACAAATCCTTCAAAGCAGCCAGAAACAGCGTCCTGAGCCACACCTTCAACCCCCAGCTCCTGCCACAGTCCAACCTTCAGCTACAAAATAAACACACACGGGGTTAACGATGAAGAATATTTACTTTCCTTCATATGGTACATTCTGTAAAGTGCTAAGTTCCTAAATTATACTGGCTCTAGTATTTTAAACACAATAAATATAGAATGAGCCTTGTGCAACTGCACTTGCAAGTTTTATTCTTTTTTTAGTAGACAGCCTAAATTTAGTAGTCAAAATAGCCTCCAATAGTGCTCCAAGAAAATCTAGGAAGCAGTTATAAATAAAATCACATCCTTCAGAGCTATCCTACGCACTTCTCCTGTCCACATTGCACGGGTAAGCAGCGCTCCTGCGAGCATATGGAGCGAGGAAAAATAAGGAAGCTGAAAATTATCCAACAAAAAAAAAAGCAAAATCCTACAAGTTAACGCTACATATCCTCCCATAAATAGTCTGGCTTCCACATTTAATCTTAGTGCACACAACCCAGGTCTTTTATTTTTAACTCCCGTTAAAAAACTCTTCCAGGAAGAACATCTTGCAAGACATGGGTCGTTTCATCCTCATCTTGCTCCTTTTTGCTGCAAAGTGGAAAAGACTCCTGCACGAACTGCCTGCACATTGGGCACTGCTGGAAATACTTGATGCAGCCATCGCACAGGCACGTGTGTCTGCAGGGCAGGAGGACCCAGTTCACGGGGCCGTTCTGGCAAACAACACAGTCTTTGCTGTTTTCTTCCTGCAATTCTGGTTCATCTGCAGCCAGCCCGGCCTTTTCCAGCAGCCCTCTGTCAGTGCTGCTCTCACCAGGGAAGGTATCGCTGGAGGAGGGTGCAGGACTATTTGCAGACATGAAGAGTTGCTAAAATACACATAAACACAAATATTTAGGAGTGAACAAACTCTTCCCTGATCTCTGCACGCACACAGGTGCAACGGTAGTTCCAGTGGGTCAAACAGTGCCAGACTCTCTGTGGGTCCTGGCAGCTGCCTGGCCTCCAGTTAAAAGCGTTTCAGAAACATGAAATTACATAAAACAGTGGGAAAATATTAAAGGTAAGTCCTCAGACCTTGGCTGCATCAAATCAACGTCATGCATGAACTTTAACAGAAGTGCTCAGGTTTTGAGCAGCTCGGGTTTGTTTCTGGCTCATCAGTCTCTGTGCCTAGAGGGATCTTCTATCCTTTCCTACCAAAATTATATCCACCACGCTGTCAAATCTGCTTCACTCAACCCATTCTGCTCTTGCTCATATTCCAATTCCCTACTACTATTTTTGTCTTATTTTACGCGAAGCGCAAATTCTTCTGGGCATGATTCCTAAGTATGGTGCAAGAAAAATGGAATTTTAAAAAAGTAAGCTTCTTCTGAGGTTGTCCTGGTGAAAATGGAATTCTGGAGAAAGGAAATAAATACTCTGGAAAGAAAAAGCATTCAACAGTGAATTTCTTCCTATTGCTTTACTAAGTGGACACTAAGACTCCTAGATTAGAAGCAGGTATTTTCTTCAGGAAATCTTGAATATTTTTATGGAAAATATTTCTGTACAGTAAGTTCCTGTGGCACTACTTAACTGATAAAATAATTTTAACAATCATCCAGTTCTTTGCATGACAATAGAAGTCTTGTACTAATTCAGGCTCCTGAAAGCCTACACAAGCTAAAGTTAACACTGTCACACACATGAAACCAGACTCTGTGCGTGGCTTACCTTCAGATCATGGTATTGACCTTGAGCTAGGAGGAGATACTGATACAAAATTCGGCAGGAAAGTCTGTAGCTTTCATCAGGAACGTGAATTACAGCCACCATTGCAATCTACAAACAAACAAACAAAAAAATTCTGTGTTTAATAACTTATCACTCAGGCTGAGAGAACTGGGGGCGTTCACCCTGGAGAAGAGAAGGTTCCAGGGAAACCTCAGAGCTCCTTTCAGCTCCTTTCAGCCTAAAGGGAGTCCAGAAGAGCTGGAGAGGGACTGGGGACAAGGGATGGAGGGACAGGACAGGGAATGGCTTCCCACTGCCAGAGGGCAGGGATGGATGGGATATTGAGAAGGAATTCTACCTGTAAGGGTCAGAGGCCCTGGCACAGGGTGCCCAGAGAAGCTGTGGCTGCCCCTGGATCCCTGGAAGTGTCCAAGGCCAGCTTGAACAGGGCTTGGAGCAGCCTGGGATAGTGGAAGGTATCCCTGCCCATGGCAGGGGGTGAAATAAGATGAATTTTAAAGTCCCTTCCAACCCATATTTATTCCATGATTCTCTGAATTACTTTGGTATAGCTTTTAACCTGCTTAGTTCCTTAGACAATGAGGAATTCAACACTGTTGACTTCAAGCATTGACCAAAAAAATTGAAAAAATACACTGGACATGATATAAACAGGATGTGGCACAACAGAGCCCTTGGTGGTCCTTCAGCTTCCCACCCTGCTCCCCTATGGAGTTCTTCTGTGGCCAGTGACCTGCTCTGGCTGCTCCCACCTCATGGAATTACATCCCAAACTGGAAAGGTACCTGAGCAGTCTTCTCCACTTTCTCCCCCTTCCCTCACAAACACACAAACTGCAGTTTTTAGACTCCAAAAATCATTAAGAATTGTCACTGATTGGCTTGTAATCTGAGCAGCCAAAAGACAAATTTCACTGGAAAGGATTCTGAACCCCCACAGGCTGACTTTAGATAATTCCTCTGGAAATACAAGCACTCTAAGCTTGCATGCTGTGCCTAACAACCCCCACCCTGCCCAAATTACGTAATAGCCTCTAAAAAGCTGGGAAAAAAGAAAGTGAAATTCAATATTATTGTAGTTCCCAGAAGCTGTCAAAAGAGAAGTGAAATATAGAAGCTGTTTTGCTTTAAAAAGAAATTTAAAGGCAAATTAGACTTGCACTTCAAAATCCACACATGGCTAATTAAATACAGAGTTCAAATGTGTATGTACCTACACATATGGATTTATAAGAACTGAATTCACTATTCCTTGGCAAAAGTGTCTTTTTTTTTCTAAATCACAGTGCCTGAGATCTAAGCTTCCACTTTAGCTGTGACAGTCTTCCAGTAATTTCTGTAACTTTATATATGGTCATGCTAATTTTCTGGATTTAGAGGGAAATTATGGCACAAAACCAAGCAGGGATGATCTTGCCACAAAAGCAGTTAGGATGAAAATCAGATCCCTTCCCCAGGAAAGACACTGGAACACCATCCACAGTGATGGACACCCACACAGATCCCCCAAATAATTCAATATGGTATTACTATGCTGGCAAAGATCCATTTCCACACTCCATTTCTATTTTACAAGTTTGTTTCAACAAACCAGATGCAATTCTGACATCTGTCTGGCAAGGAGTTCAGGTGGAAATACTCCTAGACTGGATTTATGTATTCTAGATCTGTTCCTTTCCTCCAAAACCAGAGGAAAAATACCCCCCTCACTCTCCTTCCACCCCTTTTTTCTATGTTAAGGCTCAAAAGAGAGATGTTACAAATTCATGCCCATGCTAATGTCAAATACATTCAAATATTACATTTAGAGTCTCTTTATATTAAACTAATCTGACATCTGAACCTATAAAAATGTAAAAAAAAAAAGATTAAAACATCTCAAGTGGGGACAGGAGGGAGCAGGGCAGTCCTAAAGTCAGGTGACAAGAAGGCAAGGACAGCCATCACCTGGAAAGGGGACAGATTTCTTAGGCACTGGTGTGATTACAGCTTGCAGGTGAATGCAGGGAAGTGTTCAGTGGATTTAGGCAATTTCCTTCTGAGTTCAGTTGTGCTACTGTTCAAGGAGTTGCCTGCAAGCAGATTATCAATCCAATGAAAAGGTGAGAGATAAAAGTGTGTCTCAAATCATTCAGAGATCCTCAATTTAGAGTTTATAAAGGGTAATGAACAGCATGTGGCAAGGCTGATGCTGCTTTAATAGCAAGAATTAGGAGGAGATCTTTTTTGGGGAGCTAAGTATGTCCTATCAGCCTCAAGCCAGACCTTCACCCCTTCCTGTAAGTCATAGCCATGACACAGACCTGGGGCAGAAAGGTAATTTCTGTGTTTCTAACAGCCAAGTCAGCAATCAGCTTCATAACTGTGCCAGATACTTATAAAAACAATCCTCCTGCCTTGCCAACAGAATCCTAGAGTCTGTATAACTGCAACAGCTCCACCACAGGCACGTGTGATCCCAGAAATCAGAGTAACAAGTTGCTAAACTGCCCAAACCCTTATTCCTCTCACCACAGGGACCTTGGAAGATGGAAGCTTAGGGGAAATCACAAGCATCTTTTAAATGTTGTAGTGAATAAGTAGAGTAAGCAATGTTTCTCCATTGCCTCTTCAAAGATGAGGTTTGGAAGTTAAAGTTTTGAACTGCTTTATTTTAGAAAATAAGAAAGTGAGGAACCAAATTCTAGTGAATAGGAAAGTGAAGCTGCTTTATTTAAGCCTCTTTCCTGAAACATTCAGACCTTCAGCATAGTGACCCTGAAATATACTCTGATATTACTTACAATATCATATATTTCTCTGTCTTCTTCATCTGCTAACGTCAGCAGTGCTACCAAGGGATAGCGAGCTCTAGGCACGGGGCCAAAATCCACAACTTGAGCATCTTCTGGTAACTGACAATATTTCTCTGCCTTGTCATTTTTTTTAATGCTTTGTCTGTGTCAAGGAATACAATCAGTGGCTGCAATTGCAGACAAATGTGACGTTTGCATAAAGAGTATTTCTCATCGTGTTTGTTCATAAACGAATTGTGCCAAAATCCGCGGCGCGTTCACCAGCCTCAACGCTCCCAGTGCCAAAAAAATCGACATATTTTGTCAAAACAATTCAAAAAAAGGATACAAGTGCTGTTGTTTGTAGAGGTATTCGTTGTAGAGAGCATCCTCTAATGCCTGAGGAGTCTTTATTCTGAAGCAGTAGACGTGTTTCTGCAGTGCCTCGTGGAGTTTCTGGACATTGCAGCCCCAGTAGCAGGTAAGGACACAGTCCTCCAGGCAGTCAGGTGTCAGTGTCACACCCCCTTGGAGAAATAGGAGAGGGATTTCATTAACTCACCACGTGAAGGGATTCTGGAATTGCTAAGTCTAGATGCTTGAAGAGCTACAAGCAGAAAACTTCAGTGTCACAGGTTTTTATCACAGAACCATAAAATCACAGAACAGCTTGGGTTGGAAGGGACCTGAAAGCTCATCCAGTTCCACCCCCTGCCATGGGTAGGGACACTTCCACTGTCCCAGGCTGCTCCAAGCCCCATCCAACCTGGCCTTGGACACTTCCAGGGATCCAGGGGCAGCCACAGCTTCTCTGGGCACCCTGTGCCAGAGCCTTACCTCCCTCACAGGGAAGGATTTCTTCCCACTATCCCATCTATCCCTGCCCTCCTTGTGGGAAGCCTCCTTGTCCTGTCCTTCCAGACCCTAGTAAAAGTCTCTTCTTCCAGGCTCCCTTCAGGTACTGGCTGCAATTAGGCCACCCCTAAAATGATAAACATTATAAACTAACAAAAATTATTTATCATTATAAACAAATCTTCTAATGATTTAGATTCAGTTTTGTGTTTATGGAAGTCAGTGGAGGGGATGAGGAAGTGGGTGTGAGGAGATAAAATGGGTGATTAAGCTCACAAAAATACTACATGCATGTTATGAACGGTAAATTTTAACTTCTGGTAACACTTTACACACTCACAGGCACATCCAAGAGCACAAGCCTTAGCCCAAAGTCCATTCCCTCCTGAGATAATGGTATTAATTGGATCACTCATCTACAAAATTTTCTGTGGTCTCAAAGAATAAAGCTCTTGATCATGCAGAGGAATGAGAAAAAAGGTATCTATGCTCCTCATTCTTTTTCCAAAAACCTGTAAACTTCTAAACACTTCCTGCACAAACAGGAGCAGGAGTGCTCAAAGCTCCTGAAAAATCCCAGTTACCTGAATTGTTGGATTTGTTGTGTTGGGGGGTTTATGTTGAGGGAGAGGGGAAATCTCCTGCAGCCCTTCCTCATGCATTGGAAAGCTCCACATCCATGTGGGTGGAAGATGCTCAGCCTTGCTCACTGCTTCCCAGTGATGCAGAAGGCCATGAATTCCACTTGCTGTGTGGGTGATTTCAGGAATTACAGGGATGGCTTGAACTCTGACCCAAACAGATATTTAAATTCAGTTTCCATTGGAGAACGGATAGAAAAAGAGGGTGATGATTTATTTATCTATTTATTAAAAATAGTGCAATTCCAAACACTGCTGAAGATCTGGGCTTAGATTTAAGTGGGTGGCACATATTCCATAATGAATTCTGTACAATTCTACAATTCCATGAAATTTATAGAAACGCCCACAGTGGTTGGTAAGTTGCAAATGTTGTAGTTACTTGAAGATCTGTAATAGCAGGAAGTGTTCCATTAATGAGAATTAAACTGTATCTCCATATCCAAACATTTCACTTTTAAAAACACCACATTTATAAACAGTGTAAAAGCTTATTTCTGTTGAAATGGAAGTGTGTTTCTGAGGAATTATGATAAAGAAAAACGATGAGAACAAGAAAAATGATCTTTAAGGTCCCTTCCAATCCAAACCATCCTATGATTCTAGGCAGAAAATGGAAAGTACCAAGTTCAGGAATGCAAATTGACAAAAATCATGTAAGAAAGTCACTGACTTGTTACTGAAGCTGCAGCAGGATTAGAGATCTCCAACCCAAAAGGATTCTTCACTTGTCTCATCCGCTTTTTCAATACTCTTGTGCTGGAATCTGTCTCTTCTGAGTTCCTCAGAATAACAGGAACACCCAAACCAAACCTAGGAGACAAAAAAACAAGAAGAATGAGTGGGTTCATGTTAGTGTTGACACATTTGATTTTTATTTTTGGTCAGCTCTAAATAACAAACAGCAGAACAAATAAGAGCCAAATTCTTGGCTTTCCAGAATATCTGCTAGGATGCACGGATAATATATCCTGCCATTTCGACTCCAGCTTTTTGTCAGAAGGCAGGAGTCTGCAGAGTGATGCAGGGAATCTTTAAAGTGGGAATATTTTGCTCTGTGTTTCCATAAAGGGAATAAAATTAATGAGAGCTGTCACTGCCCTCTTGTGGTAAAGGGTTAGGCCAGAATTTCCTGCAGAACTGAGCACCATTCCAGCCTCTTCCCGGGATCAGGGACACTTTGCACTAGGCCAGGTTGCTCCAAGCCCCATCCAATGTGGCCTTGAATAATTCCAGGGATGGGGCAGCCACAGCTTCTCTGGGCAGTCTGTGCCACGGCCTCATCTCTGTCACAGCCAATAATTCCTTCCTAATATCCAATCTCAAGCTGCTCTCTGTCTGTTTAGCCACTCCTTTCAGGGAAATATTTGCATTTCATCAGTGGCATCACCAAAGGCTCTTGGCCATCCTTGATTTGAGCACACAGGGGGGCAGCTCTCTCTGCTACAAGGGAAAACACCCAGAGTGACTTCCCTGGGGCTGTAGGGGAATATCCCAGTTAAACTCCTCACAAAGAAACCAGAGGCAGCAGCTGTTTCCCTTCCTCAATGTCCAAACCTCAATGGAGCTGATCTCTGCAGCTGCACATAAAGGTGTGTCCTGTTTTATACCAGAATCTGCCTGATTGTGAAGGAAAATCCCTGTTCCTTGGAAGCTTTCTTTGCTGCTTGAAAGCAACAGGATTATCCTCATGAAAAGCAGCAAGATAAAAGAGCCTCTGGTACAGTTTTAGCAGCAGCTGAAGGCATGAAGGCCTTTCTGTTCCACAGTAAGGTGTGATTTTTGGAAAATTTTAAGTGTAGGAAGTGTAGAAAGGATGAATAAAGATATAGTTTTTATTTTATGATCTAACAGTCCAGATCATTAGCTGGTAGAGGAGAACATTAATTTCTTCAGAGCAGTGCTAGCTGAGAAAAAGCAGGAATTTCCAAGGGTTTAGTTAATGTTTCTGCAGAGCCAGACTTCCAACAGGTGCTGAGCCTTCAGCTCCTCCTAACAGAAGCATTCCCCTCCAGCTAAAAATACCATGTCCAGGTAATCAGATGATCTAAATTCCACTTCACCCTTGTGCCCAGGGCACCTGTGGGACTGGCTCTGGAAGCAGCCTGTGCATTAACCTACTTGGACTGTGAGCAGAGCCACAGGTATCCAGGGCTGGCCACAGGAACAGATGCTCCTCCCATCATTGCAAGGCTTGACAAATGAGAACATGAACATTCCTGAACAGTTGGTGTTTTTCAGGCTGACTGACAACACCACAAACACATCATTACACAAACTAATGCTGAAAATTATGGGGGAGCCTAAATGTCACTGCAGCAATAAATCAGGTATTCTGTGCTCTGGTGACACCATTTGCATTTACAGTGCTCTGTGTGGCAAATGAAGGATTTGAGTTGTTTTCCTGAGCAAGTTCAGAAGCACTTGTGTTGTAACTGCAGCTGCAGGCATAGGGAAATCCCTTGGAGGCTCCTGGTCATGGCCATGGCACAGGAGAATTCCAAGGGAGCAGCAAATACCTCTGAGCAGCTGCCCACACATTCACCTGCTTGTATGTGCGGAGCTCCTGGCTACAGCTCCTCCTTGATTAACAGGCCCTTAATACTCCACTTTGAAGAAAAAAAAAAAGCATATATTTCCATAAACTGCAATAACACCTAGGGCAAGTGCAACTGCAATCTCTGATCCTGAAAAACAAATGCCTCTGGACAGTCCTCTGTACAGCCTGTACCCAAAAGACACCAGTGGATAGGTGCACACATGTAAGGATCTTGCAGCACGCAATTACTTCAGACCTTTTTGAGCAGGGGATTGCTAGCACTTACTACAAGTAGATAAATAATGATGAACTTGACAAAAAGGATCAGTGGTTACGGACAGACATGACGAAGATTCATCTAAATCATGGTTCAGTATCGTCATTTTTTTAAAAGATACCTTTATCACCAGCACTTTACAGATATTAATGTAGAACAAATTGGGGAAATTCAACAACTCAAGTTTTATTTTCACCACAAGCCACATGAGTCTGGTGTAGCCACAATTCCTATATGAAAGATTTTGACTGCCAATCAATGCTCTGCTCTTGGCAAGTACCAGTATTTACACTTAGAGCCACTCCTGAGAGTTATGGACATTCAAGGAACTGTTTCTGAAGAAGGCAACAGCGGCGTTTTTGCGGCATCCTCTCACACACAAGCAGAAGCTCTTTCACTCACCACCCTTTGAGACACTTGAAAAGATCAGTTCATAGATTCACAGAATCATTTAGGTTGGAAAAGACCCCGCCTGCACCCAGGAAGTTGTGCAGAGCCAGGAGGTTTCCTTGAGCCTCCTTTCTCCAGGCTGAGCCCCTTTCCCAGCTCCCTCAGCCGCTCCTGGTCCTCCAAACCCTTCCCCAACTCCGCTCTCTTCCCGGGACACACACAGCTCAGTAGATACAAACGCATTGCTTGCCAATTAATATGAACGATATCACGGAAAACATTAAGAAAACACTTCGGTATTACTAAAAGAGGAACGATCTTAACAGAAATATGTATAATTCCTTTTAAAAATTATTTTTATTGCTCGTTTAGAAGCCTAGGAGGGTTTAGGTTGGAAAGGACCATTCCAAGCCCCTGCCGTGGGCCTGGTCTTCCCCCCTCAGCACAACCCAGGCCCCCTCGGCCGAGCCCCACCGGCCCCNGAGTGAAGCCGCTGCCCTCAGCCTGCCAGGGACAGGGCGGGACCATGGCGGCACCGAGTGAAGCCGCTGCCCTCAGCCTGCCAGGGACAGGGCGGGACCATGGCGGCTCCGAGTGAAGCCGCTGCCCTCAGCCTGCCAGGGACAGGGCGGGACCATGGCAACACTGAGTGAAGCCGCTTCCATTAGGCTGCCAGGGACGGGGTGGGACCATAGCGGCACCGAGTGAAGCCGCTGCCCTC
>VZUA01062211.1:3993-21543 GCA_013401035.1 Horornis vulcanius | reverse complement strand
ACCAAAACCATCCTGTGATTCTACAATTTATTCTCTGATGTCTCAGACCTCAGTCAAAGCCATTGAATCACTGAATCCAGACTATCTCACCTGCTTGTAACACGACAGATATAGAGGCAACTCCAGAGATCTAGAAAAAGACTGCCTTCCAAAACATCCAATTCCTCCAGGAAATTATTTTCCTCTGTCCCAAATCTTTAACTTTGATCTAACTTTGATCTTTAACTTTGATGACTTAAAATGGTAACAGTGAATTAGAAGCCTTCAAGAATCTTGATACTTCCTTTTTTATTAATTTGTGATACCAAGTTGGCATCAAGTGATGCCCAGGTTATTTAGCAGCTCCTTGGTTTCCAGAGATTCCTTTAAAAACCCTGAGACCACAGCTTACAGACTACAGTTGGCCACTCTGAGGGTCCTGGGGTTATTTCCCATTCCCTGGGTCTTACTGCTGTAACCACTGCATCTGTAGGAGAAACTTGTACTCCTTGGTTAACACATCCCAGGTTTTGTTCCTGTGAGTGTGCTGGAGGTATCTGCATTTGTTCACTAAGAGAAAAGAGGTTGGGATCAATCAGTGACAGAAATTAGTATCCTCATGTGAGCTCCCCATATTCTACTGACGGAATGAGGACTAGGGAGGCTGCAGTGCTGAGTGGCAGCAATAAACCATGTTTCTTATTAATCACCATTCTGAAATACAGTCAGATCAGCCAATCCAAGGAAGAGAAAGGTGTCTGGCACCAACTCCTGATCTCCAGGGAACACGAGAACCTCTGAAAACAAGGGTAGGATATTCAGCAGGGCTGAAATTTCTCCCTCTTAAGTCTGCAACATATTGTGTTTCTAAAAGTTAAACTATCAGTTCTGCTGCATCAAGTACCTCTGCCTGGAACACCCCACCTGAAATCCCTTTCTTTTACCTCACCATGCTGGTTTAATTCTGAGCTGATTTTGGCAGCCAACAGGCAGTTCCTTAGGCGGGTTCCTGTGGTAGGACAGCTACCCTCCCCACCTCTCTACCACAGAAAGCTGGTGCAAAAAGAGATAACCCAAGCATCTTGCAGAGATGCAAGGGGTCATCTCTGGTGCCAAAGGGGCTCAGACCTCAGCCAAGAATCAACATCTTAGTCTGGGGAGCTGATGTTGGAAGAGATTAAAGAAATATTCTTGACTAAGAGACCCTGTTTTGCAAACTGTAAAAGACACACAGATTATCACAGAGGCAGAAGCCTTTTACACACACACCTTGTAAGTATGGCAGACTTCTCCCTGGAGTTTGGATGCAAATTCCATGGTTTCTTCCCTAAGGATTGAGAGAAAGGATCTCAATGTGTGTTCCACCAACAACTGGATAGTAACCTACATTGAAGCCTCTGTCCTCTGAAGTTACATTATTTCTTCACTATCTGCAACATTAATAGGTACCTTTAACCTCATGCTGTATTTACCTACTAGTTGTCTCTTTTTGTCCTTATTCTTGTGTAGTATTAGTTTAAATCTTATGTGTGTTAGTTTTGTCTGTTGAATAAATGATTCATTCTATAACAGACTGAATCAGCCATTATTAAAGAACTTGCAAACCAGGAGTGGGTATTGGGGCTGATCACCTCAATAAAGCTACTGCCTGCTGCTGGAGGCCTGAGCAAAAGGCAAGGACTTATCTAAACCCCAACATCCATTCATAACAGTGCTGCACTCTTTGCCAAGCCAAGGGGGTGCTGCAAGCTGTGCCACATAATGCAGCAACCGCAGGATCTGCTCATCAGGCTCCATTGAGCAGTGGGTCATCCAGGAATCTGTAAAGAGGGAGCTTCCACTCACTTCTCAGATCAGTTCAATCCTCTCTCTTAGAGCACCTGTGCAGGGTGCTGCCCCTGTGGGCTGGACTTTGTAATGCAAGAAGAAAACAACTTCCTGCAACTTTCATGGGGTGTTGTGAGGCTGAGCCCATGCATGGATGCATGGGGTGGAGTTTGGTGACAGAGTGAGAACTGATGGTGATCCCTGCCCAAGCCTAACTAAGCTCCTGGGCAGCATGTTGGGGATCAGGGAAGGTCTGTTCAAGTTTCTAGGCATAAGTACCAGCAGGACAGGCAAAACTTGAGTATTGAGAAGATTCAGGGTGGGGGGCAAAGGGACATGGGGCATAATATTATATACAACTCTTCCACAGACACAACAGACACACTCACTTGCTGCCAACAAATTAAGACATACCTGCTTAGACTAGAAGTGGTAAGATTTCCTCTGTTTCATAGAAGTAATTAAGCCTTTTAGTGTGTATTTTTACTTAGCACCATGCCCTATTCTTCCACTTTTTCCCCTCACCCATTTCAATGATCTCTTATGCTGGAGTATCAAGCACCAAAACCAGTATCAAGCACCAGTGATGGGCATCTAAGCATATAAAATATATATTTTAAGGCTCTTGTTTTATCCTGGAAATTCCATTGTATGAATCTTCCACTGGAAAAGCAAAATACCAGACACATCAAACATATGCAATGCCATTTATTGAAGCTTAAAACAAGTATGTCATCATAGTTTGCTTTTTAAACCTTGAAATGTTAGAACAAGCTGTGAATGTGACAAATACACATTTTTTCCTGAGCAATCTGTTGAAGTTGATGCATTTTGGGCTAATACAATAATATAATGACAATACACCTCTGCACTTAGTATTCAATTCAGTTTTGAGACTTATGACCATCTGGGTTCAGATCACTAATCCACCTTACTTAAGATATGATAGCATATATCATAATAGCAGTGGCACTGCTCTGTTAAAATTGTTCATGTTGTCACAGTATTTTCCCGAAAGTTTTAAGATGAGAAACAGTAATGACTGCATTTCCCTGGGTAGAAAGAGTACTCTGACTAATGTCCATAATATAATTTATTCACTTTTTATTAATTTCAAATTAAATAACAGCTCCCTGAAGAAAACAATGAAGGCAAAATGGTTTAAGTCCATACTAGCCCTAAGGAGCACTGGAAAGAACAACTCCTGCAGGCATTTTCCTCCAACCTGCACCATAGCCACTCAGTCAGCTCATTTCTCATTAGCCCACATACCTGGTGGCCTCCTTCTGCTGACCTTTACAAATAAAATGTTATGCAGGTACCTCTACGCACAGAGTAATCTGACCCAGAACTTTGTCCCACCCAAATCCTGTAGAATGCTTCTGGGAATGTGAGGAGCACCTGCACTGCCCACCAGTCCAGGTTGTTTGGCAGTCAGGGAACTGCTCCACACCATGCAGCCTGAGCCCAAGCCTTGCCCAAATCCCTCCTGAATCAGGGGGGACACCTCTACTCCTGCACATGATTCAATACTTCTGTGTCCAGAGGAGTAAGAACTGCCCATATTTCTATTGCTCAAAGGGTCCCCAGAAGGAGAGAAGCAAACTGTGAAACTTAAAAAGCATCATGTCTGGCATTGGCCAGCAATACCAGACATATATTATTTTAAGTGTGTGCATGCATGCACATGCACTATTGCAAGTCATCCCCATGTCTGTTAACCTAGCACCACATTTTTAACAGTGGATTTTGTTTTATCAGCACCTAAAACTGGGGTTATATTGCCATCACAGAGGTTAATAAATTTAACCTTACCATGCTGGGTATTTTGAACTCCCAGAGACTTCAAGTGAAGAAGTAAGTCCTTAGCCAAAGGACACAAACCTTTGAAAAATGACAATTCGACTCATGGGTATCATTAGGTTAATACATTATAGCCAGGCTGAAATACTTCTATAAACTTTCATAAAGGTCTGTCTAGAAAAAAAGCTACTGCTTCTCATAGTTCTGTAACAGACTGACACTTGGATTCATGACCCGTGTCTCACTGTATATTGCATAAAATGTCCATTTACCTGTACTACAATCTGAAATTGTAAAGTAAGTAGGGTGCAAATCTGAGATTTCAAAAAATCCAGAACCAAGGTGTCCAAATCCTACTGAATTCAAAAGGAATCTAAATGTCTGCTCTTGTCTAGCTCTTTTCAAAATGCCCCAGCTTTGTTCAAAGGCTCCAGTCTTGGTTCCCTGAAGTTTGTTTTGGCATTTTCTTCACTAGAAAAACTGATATGCTATTTGGCTAGTGATGCCCTCATGCTTGAGGCCTGAGCTATGCAGATTCCTGTCCCAGGAGCCCTCAGTTCCACTATGATTATGGATTTACACTGTGGGAAAGGTCTGCTGTGAGTGAGGTGGTAGAGTGCTCTTGTGATGTGGCCTTATGCTCTACTGGGAGATACTGGATGAAATGATAGCTCTATCACTGAATATCTGTGTGAATTACAGAGTTTCCAGTTGCTAGTTGGCCTTTATACTGATGGTGTAAAATTGTTTTGAAAACATAGTATGGGAAATTTCCAGCTGAAATGCCTGCATAACACATTTGAAACTGCAGGAAAGGTTTACGTCTGTAAAGTTGAATTCTATCATGTAAGGTAACATGAAATATGCAAAACTGCTTAGCTGGGCCAGCTCATTGCTCCTTCCTTCCTTCTTAATTTGTCAAAGAACACAAAGATTTGAGTTTTTATATGCAAAAGACTCAACTTCCAATTGTACTTACCTACATCAGCTTAGAAGTCTTTTGCTTTCTCCCTATGTGACTCCTTTACTCTTCGTGCTGTAAGGAGTGAATATCACTACACTGAAGGTTCCCGGTTCCTCTGTTCAGCAGCTGTAACATTCTTTAACTAAATGGAGCTGACCACTAAATTAAAACTGGTGGAAGTGAGAAGTCAAGAGAGAGAGAACACCACCCTTTCCAAGGATAAGTGTTGAGGTTAAATTTTTGCTGCAGAACAAGCGGGTACAACCTCTATGCTCCATCAGTTTCCTGACAGCTTTTTATGTCCTGCTGGTACGTATCATTTGTGTCTGAATACCTGCAGCTATAGAGATGGGCCATAGTTTTGACTTGGCTGCCTTATCTAATTTCAAATGGCCTTGGATAGTTAACTTTAAATGGAAAGAAACTACAGATGATACTTAAGAATGCCTGTCAAGCAGAAGATGTGCAAACCCAAATTTTTCTTTATACTGAAATTATTCTATCAGATGGAATGTATAAAACTGTCTAAAAGATATTGCTGTTTTCTCCCCTAAATGTGTAAAAAAAGACANTAGTGGTGGACTTGGCAGCACTGGGTTAGAGGTTGGACTTGCTGATCTTAAAGGTGTTTTCCAACCTACATGATTCTATGACTATTAAGGTGGTAGATGCAAACGACTTGGCTTTTGTGGTACCAAGAAATGCTGCTTAAAATGTACTTGGGAACTTAACGTCCCATATTTTATGGGGTTTTCAGGTTACAGCAAGACATTTGTAGCAGAAGAAAACTGTCAAGAGCAGGTTATGGCTGAGGTATCCTTTAGAGGTTCAGTCAAGTACTAAGCAAAAATTTCTTTTCTCCTGAAAAAAAAAATGTTTAAATTCATCCTGGCTATCATAAGCAGATATTACAGTACTCTGCTTTTATATTTATGATGTGAGCGATGAATTTAGAGAAACACTGCCACTTCACCTTGATTCCTAAAAAAGCAAGGCAAGTGATCATGAAGAGAACTGGCCCTGGCACAGGTATGTCTGTTGCACCAAGGGCCACCTTCAACCACCACTCAAGGACTCTTGAGTAAGCAGTGCTGGTGTTTCAAGTGAGTTTTGGAAAAGAGAGGGAAGAACAAGTTAAGCATTCATTACAAAAAATCAGAACATTCTTGCAAGCCTGTTCCTAGTGTCTACGTATGCCTAAGAAGTACTAGCTGCTGGTACATTGAAAATTATGTTACAAATTTTGGACTACTATAACGAAAAAAACTGAAGCAGTAAATTATGACTGATAACCCTAGGAGATGTGTTTTCCCAGTTTTGATCACAGATTTCCATTTATGCTGGATGGTTCAGAAAAAAATAAGGAACATAAAATCTGTAAACAGAAGCTCCATTCAAGAAAACAAGAAAAAAACCCAGCTAGTGCCAAGCTGCTTGGTTGTTGTTTTCTTGGTTTTGAGGTGGTTTTCTTCTAGATTTAGTGTAATTTTGTTGTTTGAAGCCTCGCTGATCTCCATGTCTTGCTTTGTTACGAACTCGGGGCTGACTACACGTGAGGCAGCACTGAGTCTGTATTGATGGCAGCAAGCACTTGCCAATGCCTTTCAGCCTCTGGCAGAAGTGAACTGACAGCTGATCTTTGCTGCAGGGCAGCCCTGTAGTGAAGAAGATGACAAGAATAAGTTGTGTTTTGCTGACGCACTCCCTGTGTTTCTAGAATTTTGAACTGATTTATGCCAGACAGTCACATCTATTAAAGGTCTTATTTATGGTCTTATGCTTTCTCTTCCCTCATATTATGGGTCAGCTTGACCTCCCTCTGAAATTCTATGATATTGCAGTGAACATAGGACCTTCTGTTTCGGAAAACACAGCATCCATGGCTGTTCAGTGAGACTTCACTTTCATGGCAGACACAGCTGATCTATGTTTTCCACTTCGTCTTCTCTGCTGATAAGGACTGTCAGAGAAAGCCTGGCAATAATCATTTGAGTTTGGTACTTTTGCATTCTTGTAATTGCCCCTAAGACAAGCAGCATGTGCTGGCAGGGCGCTGCACAGCCAGCCAGGGCAGGCAGGAGAGAACAGACAATGCACATGAAACTGCATGTTCAGCTTGGCTATGCTTTAATTCCTGCAGCCATCAGAATATGGCAGAGACTGCTGCTGTCTGAACTACCGTGCTGATAGGTCTGTGGTAGCTCTAATGAACTGAGATGGGCCAGATTTAGCCAGATATTAGAAACTGGAGATCCTCAGCTGCAAGAAGACAAGGTGTGCAAAAGAAGGAAGAAAGTGTATTAGCAAGGTTGTTCTACAGCAAATCCCTTAACACTGCATCTGGGGAAACTCAATTAAAACTTGTATAAAGTTTAAACCAGATGAAAGCAGTTTTTTCACACCAGGCTGTGAGCCTCTAGAATGGGCGTCCACAGGATATCCAGCTCACAGAGCTGGAAGATGTGAAGCAGAACAAAGCTTCCATAATCCAGGAAGAGATGGTTAGGGACACGCTTTAAGACACTCACAAGTCTATGGGCCCAGATGGGACCCATCCCAGACTAATGAGGAAGGTGGTGAGAGAACTTGCCAAACCACTCTCCATCACCTACCAGCAGTCCTGGTTAACTGGTGAAGTTCCAGCTGACTGGAAATTAGCAAATGTCATGCAATCTACAGGAGGGTAAATTGGAAGTATGATCAGATTAGCACAGGAAGGATCCAGGGCCTGCAGCTCCCTGAAAGGAAGTTGTAGGGAGGTGAGGGTCAGCCTACCCTGCCACACCTACAGTGAGAAGACAAGAGGAAATGGCCTTAATCTGAGACAGGGGAAGTTCAGATTAGCTTTAGAAACCATTCTTTTCACTGCTAGGGTGGTCAGGCATTGAACAGGCTGCTCAGAAAGGTGGTGGAGTCACCATCCCTGGAGGTGTTTAAGAGGTGTCTGGATCTGACACTGGGTGATGTGGTTTAGCAGTTCAGGGGTAGCAGTGGCAGTGCTGAGTGGATGCTTGGACTGGATAGTCTTGAGGGTCTCTTCCAACCTTGACAGTTCCATGATTCTGTGAACCTGCTGCCACAAGAAAGGGTGGAAGCAGACAGGATCACTGCATCAAAAATAGTTGCAACATATTAATGGAAGTTTAAATAAAAAGGCACTACATGGAGAACTTTTTATAGCCCTCATACATGTCAGTAGGGAATGCTGGAGGACTATCATGGAAATGAATCTCAGGAAAGCACCAACCTCTTGCATTCCTGCTAAGTAGCATTTTTTAATGCCATTGCTGGAGACTTAAGAGTGGGCTGCACAGACCAGTGCTTACACAGTAGGGCATTTCTTATGTTTTACAGGTCACTTGAGCTTTTATTCACAGAAGTAACTATTACTAATATGTGTAGGCAGTATTTTTCTGAGTCTGTCTTTCTGAACATGAGAGGGACAGGAAATAAGCAGACCAATCCACCCCAGGGCAAAATGTGTGCTAACACTCTTTAGGAGTGATGCATCACTCTCAAGACCATGTCAGATCTGCACTGCCTTAAAAATTCAAATCATTGTCTGTCAAATTAGACCCTTAGCACATAGGGAAAACCATCCTCCAAAAGGCTTTTGAAAGTTTTTCTAGAACTTTTTCTAAAACTTTGTAAGTTTTTCTAGAACTGTGAGCTGTTTCTGTTCTTACCTGAGGGTACCTGCTGGATACAGCAGCACATAAATATGTGTATGCCCCTGTAAGCCTCCCCCTTCCCCTGATGCCTCTTTTTTGGGGCTATTAACCATGTACACAGTTGGGCTCCTGAGCCTTTGAAGGACAAGAGGTACAGGACACCCTGACTCACAAGAGTACTTTACTCCACCTCTTGATTCTCACCCCATGGGACACTGATTTTTTTGGCTATAAGAATTTGCTTGCTTTCACTCCCAGTCCAGAATTTACAGCTTCCATAGAGGGATCTGTCTTAAGAAATGGATGTTTGGACTCACTGTATGTCCTTCCACAGTCCTCACTGCAGCCTGGTTACCCAAAGCAGGCCAATACAAGCAGACCTGCTAATTTAGTTGTATCATAAATTAGTGATGTATGCTAAGAGACTGCACTCCCCATCATGGCAACACCAGGCCAGAAGTGCTGGAAGAGACAACAGGGTGGTTCTGCCAACACAGCAGCTGAGCAGTACCAGGCCAGGGTGACCTGTATTTACTTAGCCCACTCTACTTAAAAGAAGTTGATAGATTGAGTTAGCTCCCCATTTTTGCAGAATCTCAGCACAAATAGAGAAAACTGATTCACGGAGGTGTATTACTCTACCTGTATTTTTCCTGCACTCTTGAAGATTGCATTTCTGATATTTTGTGGGCTTGGCTTTATCCATGCACATACTGTCATCTTCAGTTTCATTAGTTTCTGTATTCATGCATTTCACAGTTCTTTGCTGAACGCCCCCTCCACACGAAACAGCACACTGAAAGAGTAATTTTAACATACATAAAAATTTTTACAGGGAAATTGTGTAATATGGCAATATTTGAGCTGTGATGTGACAGGAAGCTAAAATTGCCATGTGATGTCAAAACAATGGCATTACAGTATTCTGTGTACTATGTGCTCCATACAGACACCTCCATGGTGCATTGTGGCCAGATTTGGCAGGATACAGTAGAGGGTAAATTGTATAAATACAGCATCTTGGAATCTGTAAAGAGAGGGAGAGGACTGTTTTCTACATAGGAGGAAAAGGATGATTTGCAATGCTAGTCCTACAATGTAAGAGACTCATAAACCAAATTCATACAAATTAGGATGTTTTTTGCTTTCTGTGTTTTCTATCTAAGTTAAACA
This sequence comes from Horornis vulcanius, assembly GCA_013401035.1. Lineage (NCBI taxonomy): Eukaryota > Metazoa > Chordata > Aves > Passeriformes > Scotocercidae > Horornis > Horornis vulcanius. Next base: position 12,126 of record VZUA01062211.1, on the reverse strand, counting down.
TGAATAAGACTATCTAAACTAAACATGAATAACCAGTTGAAATGTTAGGTCTATAAATGACCAAGATAAGATTAAAAAAAAAAAAAAAAAAGAGCCCAGTGAGGTTTTGTTTCTTTCCTGTCTTTTAAACAGAGATTACCCATGCTTTATGACCACAAAAGATCTGCCAGGTGTTGTTCTGGCTGCAGACAGAAGTCTATAAAACCCAAACACTTTTAAAATATCTTCCATTCTGTAAATGTACTTAATTCTTCTGACTTCCCAGAGCACCCGAGAATTCCAATTAGTTTTAATTTTTTTTTCTCTACAGATAAATAGTGCCAGCAGATAAATGAGATAAAGAATTCAGCAGATAGGGAATGTCAGCTAATGAAGCACAAGAGATGAAGAGAGGAATGGAACCTCTGTCATTTTTCTGCAAATTATCCCCTCTCTAATGTGTCTCTCTGTACATGAAGCACAATAGTACTGGCTTGAGGTACACTGAATGATCTTAGGTATTCTTGCAACAACTTTATATTGATGTTTGAAGTATTTTTACAAAGTAAAATTGAATACATCAATATGGGATTAATAAAAAAGTAAAAAAGTAAAAAAAGTGCTATAATGTTTGGTATTTTATTACTTATTTTATACGCTTCAGTTCCATATTTAAGTGTTACAGTAACTCTACATTACATTATAGTCATGTCACATCTAATGGCTTTATGTCAAAATCAACTCACTGAATTTTCTGTATGAAATGAGACTGCAATGTTTCCTGATTTGTGGCTCCTGCTTTTAGCATTCCTTCAATATTTCATTCTGCTGTGAGAAGTACTTGTAACATACGCAATGTTTATTAAGAAAACTGGAGAGAAAGGTTTATTAGATATACTAGCTTCTTTATAGATAAATATATATAGCAGATACTGGAGGGTTCCCCAAAGATACACCTCATACTTGTCAATAATTTCCAGGCACTAAGTAGGAGGCTATTGGTCAAAATTCAGAGTTTCTCTTTGTGTTGGCAAATACAATATTCCCCAAGGTTGTTTTGAGGATCCCCTAATCCCCTCCAATAGCCTCAAACAGTGGAGAATTTCAAACTTGCAGTGGAAGGAATGTTAATGGTTAAATTCCTTTGTTTTTAGATAAGATAAAAAATCCCAGACTTCCAACGACATCTAATACAGCAACAAGAAGTAGAAGCTACAATATCTGTTATCTGAAGGAACAGACATGGGCTGGCTATGAGATGTTCAGTAATGTTTTCAGAAGTTCTTCTCTTGTAGCTTCAGCTGTGCATAAGAAACTGTACTTACCACAGGCGCTGAGGTTCAGAGACAAGTGGATAATGTGACCAAATAGGGCCAACAGATGACAAAACATAAAACAGAACCAAACTGAGTCCTACCGGGCTCCAGGCCTGGTGAATCCACTGTGTGCAAGGCTGCCTGTTACACGATGCAATGGCATCAGGTCTTTTGGTCCAGTCACAGCGCCCTTCCCGTGGGCAGGAGATGTGCCGCTTCTGCTGGCCACCGCCACACGTCCTCGAACACTGCCAAAAGAGGGGCACAGCCAGAGGTGGGAAAGGGTGAGAAACCAGAAACAGACCACAGGATGGCTGGACATGTTCATTTAGAAATGCAGGGCCACAGATAACAAGAACCCAGGGTCACAGGCCCATGGGTTTAGAAAGATGTACAGGCTAGCCTGAACATCAAGTCCTAAAGTTCAGACATGAAGAAAAACTCTGCACTGAGACACTTAATTCCATGTGCTTGGAAGGAGACTGAGAAGAAGCTGTTACATAGGGAACACATACTGCTGAAGGACTAAAGGACAGAGTAGACGTGGCTACACAGAACAGGCTACACAGAACTGCTCATCAGCATCACCAACACCAGTAGCATCTCTAATAAGAATTAGATTAGAAGTCATATGTCTGCAGAATTAATCTGTAGTATTAACTGAAGACAGAACAAGTTAATAAGATGCAGCATCTTATTTTTATGAGGTGGTCAGGGACATTAAAATTCAATCCATACAATAATTGCAGTCTTTGGCAGTAAGTGTCATACAAAGATAGTGACCCAGGTTATTTTTCAAACATTCATCTGTCCACATTCTAGAATTACTTATCCACTGATTTTTTACTGTTTTTTCACTAAGTCTGTAGCAGAGTCTGCTTGAAATACACAAAGTATTTCATACTCTGATATGAAAAAAGGTATCAAATATGCTTTGAATAATGCATTGTTACTACAAGGAATTCTACCCCTATGGACAGAACAATGTATCTGACATCTGATAAATGAACCTTTTCAATCCATTTCTATCCGGTGTCCTTAGAATGAGGACAATTGCCATGGTTGGACAAGTGTTTATACAAAGTATTTTAAGTGGCAAACATGCAATCATTTGGCTATTTTTATTTTTCCAACCCCTGCTGATTGCTCTGACAGCATACTCTGGTCTCCTCCAGGTGTAATTTGTTAGTGCCCTGTAAAGCAAATGTGATCACCTCCCTTAAAATCCTATTAGGTCCACAGGGCTGCAAACATCATGACCCTTTCTCCAGAGCTGCTTTCAGCGGGGTTAAATTTTAAAATATAATCAGGCCACATGCTTTAGCTGACATAAATATGTGCTTGTCTACCTCTGAGTTTGTTGGCACAGATTTATATTACAAAGGGACCCAAAAGCCAGATTTATCTTATGTCTGGTCTAAGCCTTTGCTCCATAAAATCTAAGTCCAAAAGTGTAAAGGAAAATTCTAAATTTGCCTAATGAGAAGGCAACATTAAATCAGTAGCAAAAAGGATTCATCTAAATGAACCACATCCAATAGGATAGCTAAAACAATTTTTTTTCCAGGCCATCTGCTTCTCCCTTTCAAGATATGGTAATCTGCAGCTCCAGCTGTAAATTACACGCAATCCTAAGAACGATTCTGTGAAGCCTTACAAAAACATGTGCTGATTTTTGTTGCAGCCATACACAAGAACTTACCAGCTGGGTGTCTTCCTTGGAACAGAATTTTACCTGACAGCACAGGATCCAACAGCCGCTGTTACCTGAAACGAAACTGCTGTTTCACAAAGCTTCTTTTAAGGAACAGTACCTCACTCCAGGGCTCCACATGCCATTGCAAGCAAGGTTCTGTGTTACAACTAGTGTTGAACTGTGGTTTATAGCCCAGTAACTGGCAATGGAAAGGCCTGAGCAGCCGCTCTTCCCGAACATCAATGCAGTGAACGTCTCGGGTCCTGAAGCCTCCGCTGCAGTTCACAGAGCACTGTACAAAAAACAGGGAGGGGCACATCTCCACACAATGCTCCACTGAGGGGCTGTACCTTCCCCAGTCACAGAGCAGGAGGACAGTCTGAGCTTTGAGCAACCTGAACAGAAGGAGTTTCCAGTTTACTGTAACACCAATCTGCTGTGAGGCTTAAATGCTGTGTTTTTCATCACAGCAGCCTGGAAGAGGCCATGTAAGTACTTCCCCTGCTACACTGCTATGGCCATTAATAATATGGATACATATTTAATTGGGAGATCCTGCCAGCTATTTCCAAAAATGTCATAGTGAAAGAGTCATATGCAATAAATACTAAAAAATGGATTCTGCACACAGGGATATTGTCAATTCCTTACTTGCTTCCAAGAGGAAGGGAGTGAGTAGCAGTTCCCAACCTCACCTTCCTTGTACCTCCATGGCACCAGGAGATTCCATAACCCAAAAACAGCCTCAGTCTGAGAGGCTGAGAGGCACCCTCAGCCTCACTCACAGCCTGTGAAATCACTGCTCAGCTTAGAGCTCTGCTGAGGAGCTAAACGAACCCTTCCAGTCTCTTTTTCTAGCCATACCTTCTTCCAAGCCTCATGCAGTATCACCCAGGTTCTGTCCCCAGGCACCAAAATTCAGGACCTTTCCTGCTCTTGAGAAAGAACTGAATTTGCTACCCCAGGGATAAGGAAAAATACACATATTATCTTAAAGCATAATTAAGGCCAATTCCAACTGCACCACTGAAAGCTTCTCAGATCACCTTTCACCTTTACCACTATGATGCAATAGCAACTGATGCTGTTCTCCTTTGCATAAATATGCATCCTTTAGTTGAGCAAGGAACCTGAATGTAATACCTCCCCTAGGAGATGAAGAATGGATGGAAAGGGAATCCTTATTCTTGTCCACAGGACAGGTTCCTGTCTCTCTGGATAGAAACAGTGGACAGAAGTGACTGCTTAAGAAACTGAATACAACAGTCTCAAAAAAAAAAAATCTCAACTATATCTGGCATTAAACATAGACTCTAAGATTTAGTCTTAAGAACCTTTCTTTTAGGGGAGGGAAAAAATTAAATGAGACTAGAAGAACAGCAAAAGCAGGGAACCCAGACATCTTGCTGTGACAACGTCCTAAAAATGTTTGAAATGAGTAACAAAAAACAATTGCCACTTGTAAAGCAAGCAAAATTTGACCATTTTTATCTATGGAACTGTAATTGGGTTTGTATAGTTCACTTGACGGAAAATAAGGAGGGTAACACAAATCTGATAGGTGAAGCCTCTTGCTTCAAACTTATTTCGTAACTGGTCTGACATTTAAAAAAAATTGCTTCCTGTTATATTTTATCATTAAACCTGATTGCTAGCTATTTTTTGCGACACGACCATCATTCACTTGTTGTAAGAGCAATGACATTTATGAAAAAAAGTGAAGGTGAAATTGCCCTACTGCAGCTGGGAGGGCAGGATGTCTATGTATCTTTTAAAATGAATTTCAAAGGCTTAAATGTAGTTATGTAAAGCCTTGGCCTTTCCTGAACTTTCTAAAGAGGCATATAATTCCTGTACAAATCAATTTTATGTCTAAGAGCTCAATAATAACACAGGTTTTGTAACTATAAGCTTTTATTTGTATCAATCTGCCCTCTAGCCCAATGGCAACAACATTGTCTACAGAAATGATCTGTACTAGGAAAGTTTGAGACGCCTATTTTTTTCCTTATTAAATCAACAATATTTAAAAAAGAATTCTGTAGTTTATCTCTTTTTAGTCTTGAAAAATAACCTGTGGTTTGAAACTCAATTTTCAGTCTTCATGAAGACAAAATGTGATAAGCTTCAAGAAGTCATCAAAGTCCTTCCAGGTGCTCTTTACACAACTTAAAACACCAAAATGAGACTCAAGCACAGTTCTTTGGGTTCCACTTAGCACCCTGGACACTCTTCTGCCCCTTGACCAGGCCATGGGTACAAACCTAGGACCAAACAGAATCCTACACATAGCAGGCATTCTCCCCNTTTTTTTTTTTTTTTTTATGTAAAACCTAGAGGCTATGAGGCTGTATGACCATGTCATATAAGGGATAGTACATAAGGGTGAACAGGAACATGACAACTCTCTCTCCCAAATTTTCACTGCTTTTTAAAATTCAGATATGCCTCTGGAGAAAGAGATTAAGATGGCACAAGCTACTATGTACAGCTTTGCCCTGTCATCTCTGTAGAAAATGAGCAGTGACTTTGGCTCTAGATGCAAGAGTCAATGAGCACAACCCACCACAGGAAGAACAAAATTCACAGCAGATGTGTTTCTAGATATAACTTGGTCAGGAAATTAGTAAATTAGTTCTGAATGGTCAACTGGTAATCATGTATGCATTCACTGAGTAAATAATTGTTTTAAAAATGAAGTATTCAGAATTTTATACCCACTGAAATTTGCAATCTTACTGTTCACACACAGCTCTGAATGAAGTTACCTTGCTCCAATTTCCTGTTTTCCAGCTAGCACATGGGCGGAGATAACATCTCCTTGCAGGATTAGGCTTTTTCATGTCCTGACAGTGAGATGTGTTTCTGCTGCTGCACTCCACGTGTCTCCAGAAAGCACCCATTCCACAGGTTGTAGAGCACTACACAAGGGCAAGAGGAAAGCCCAGGGGCAAACTCAACATTAGTACATCATCCTGGAAACAATCCTGGAACCTAAATATAAATATCTAGAGGCATTTTAGATGACATAAATTGGAAATACCCAAAAGAAGATTGGAAATTTACCTAAATTTTACTTAATATTCTGAAGGAGGGCTTTTTTTTCTTTGTTGTTGTTTGTTTGTTTTTTTTTTTTAAAGAAAATACCAATCCTGATTTATACTATGCAATTCTTTTTCTTTGGCAAACTCCTGCTTACCGAGACGTTCTGAATCTGTACCAGCTGTTCCACTGTTTTCTTCTGTTATTTTTGGGAAACCAAAGTAAAATGTAACTGCATCCAATCTTCAGCACTGTTCCCTCTCTACCCCTAACACTGCTGATAGTCAGCAAATTGAGTGCATGATGCTAAAGTAAATATGTGAGAATCTTAGGTAAACTGTACAGGAAAATGTTTCCCTGAATTATTAATTCAGGAAGTGGCTGAGTGTTTTCAATGTTTGGGAGGATTTTTATGTCTGAGGAAAGAGAATATTGATTATTCCACTCCATATCCCAAGAGTGCATGCTCCTCACAAAAAAACCCCAAACACTGTCATTGTATCCTGAAACAGGAGAGGCTGAAAAGTGATTGTAGACATCCATTTACCTTTTTCTGCCTTAGAAAGGGAGGGTCAGTGAACTATACATGTAGAGCCAAATTCAACACACACTAAGCAGCTGGTAGCTGGCATGAGAAACAGCATAAATAATCTTGGGTTAAGTCAGCAATCTACGATGACAGCAAATGCTGTTGTGTGGTTTGAACTTCCTGCATGAAGTGGGAAAGTTAAATATGGAATGCTGAGTAAGCGCCCTTGGAAAAATAAGGAAACGTAAGGTGAAGATAAGGCAGGAAAAAAAATCCACACTNTACTAAAGTACTTGCAGTACCACAGTTCAGTTTGCCTAGTGACACACCTATCCAAGACAATTTTTCTGGCTGAGAGGACAGACTGCCCTTGTCCTGCTTTCTGATGGCTTGAGGCCTTCCCCAGCTTTGCCATATCAGTCTGACAACACCAAGAGTTTACTTGAAGGGATGCTTAGTCTCTGACTAAAGGCCCATCCTGAGCACACGTGAGAAGAGCAAAGGTGGCTCCACGGATGATGCTGGGCAGATCACACTGATGGAAGATTTATGCTCTTGTCTGAAGAAGGTGAAACAGCAGGATTCTTTCAAGACCTGTTGTGTGCAGGGTTAAGAGAGAAAGGCATGATACTTCAAATGGTTTCAGGATAAAGCCTTAGCTTTCTTGACTGGTGTCTCATGCTAAGTTTCTGAAGATACACTGCTCTTCCCTTTGTTATTGGGGAACCAGGATTTCCTCTTTGTACAGTAGATGTTGGTCGCAGAGGCAGAAAGTGCAGGTGATTTTATATGACCAATAGCAAAGGGGCTACTAGAATGAGCTGATCTGGTGGTAATGGAGTATCTTTGCTACCCAGAAAGCTCTTAGAAAGGGAAATGTGACAGCCAAGAATGACCCAGGAAAGTAGTAGGAAAGGAAGTAAAAGTTACAGACAAGCAACTGTGGAATTGGGCACTGTTTGGTCCTACTAAAATTAGTGCTCTCCCATGAGGGGGCAAGTGCCAGCCCTGTTATGGGACATGTCACCCCTTTCCACCTCAGTGACTATCACTGTTTTTGGCACCATTTATTTACTAGTATGGACATTGCCTACAGAGCAAAGTAATGTCAAAATATTGGCAGTTACTAAAAGAGAGAGAGCACAGCAAGACGTATGGGTAGGTGCAGTGGTCTTGAACTACCAATATCTTGGAGAGATGTCATCTAAAAACAGATTCAAAGTTTTAATAATGTTGGACAAACAACAAAAATAAAGTCAGAAAATTGTAGATTGAAAATTAATTACAAGTAATGAACAAAAAGAAAAGGTTCTGAATGTCAGACTCAAGGTGTATATGTGAAATAGATAACCTTCATTTAATGAGAAAGAGAATAGCTGACTTTATTAATAGTAGGGCTACCTACAGGCAGTTGCCCAGAACCATGTCCAGATGGCTTCAGAGTATTTCCAAAAATGAAGACTCCATAAATTCTTTTTCATCACTTCTTCAAATTTGAAAAATGAAATTACAACATGCCACACTTCCCATAAAGTTTATTTTAACAAGAAACAACAGCTTGCATAAGAGTA
>VZUA01062192.1:33144-43590 GCA_013401035.1 Horornis vulcanius | reverse complement strand
ATATATATATAGTATTGAATTACTGTGCAGTTATCCTTAATAGAGAGTCTGGAAATATATATGGGTATCAAAACATAAAAACATAGAAGTTGATGGGGGAGAAATTTTTAATACATGGTCCTACCAAGAATGGTAGGAGAGATGTCAGTCAGGCTATATCCCCTGTGTTTACTTGGGATATGGAGGAGCCTCTTTGCAATAACGCTGCATTTGAGCTCCAGCTAAATAAACACATACCTGACAGGCCACCTGGCCATGGAAAGCCATTGCTGGAGCAGGGAAGAAATGTGAAGAGGAAGAAGCAGCAGACAACTGTTATAAGATTGCTGCCACTCCCCATTCTTTCTCCCTTATACTGTCAGGGCCTAGAGGGGAAGGTGGTAGAGAAAATGGGAGGTTTGTCAGTTGAGACTGATTAAAAGGGGCATGGGTGGTTGTAAGGTGTTTACATTTTTTCTGAGTCAGTTGTGCCCGTGAGAGGAACTGGCAAATTATTTCCTTGCCTTTATCTTAACCCATGAGCTTTTTTGTCTTATTTTCTTCCTCTGTCCTGTTGAGCAGGGGAAGTCAGAGAGTGACTGGGTGGATGTCAGGCAGCTGGCCAAGGTTAACTCACCTCAAGAGTATTCATTACTTTTTAGTAATCTCAAGAAAATTATGTAAATGTGTTGATGTGGGGTACAGCACAAAAGACAGAGGAAGAGCTTTTAAGCTACAGAGTACTACTGAAATGAAAGAACACATACCTTCACTTTGACCATTAATTTATTTTGGAAATTAAACAATATATATCACTGCCAGAAGAGATATGTCAGAATCTTTCCACAAGGAAATAGTCATACAAAAGAAAAAAGGGGATTAAGTTCATGCTGGATCTTGCTGAGATCCATGAATTGCATATGATGATTCAGAAATTTTTGTGCTCCTTCTCCTCTTTATTGCTTGGTAAATTTGCCTTTCTGAACACAATTTCTTTACTACAACACTGCTTGCAACACCACCTTGATTTCTGCGTATTCGCTGATTTTATATTAAGGTAGAAGACTGTCAATTCTCAACTGAAACACTACTCAGTGAGATTCTGATATACTTTAGGTAATAATAAAAGCAATGTAGGGAATGACGCAGTCAATTGTAGAGCTAACTTATGCACTTTACATTTCCTTGGATACAAATCATGGTTTCAGGCAGTTAGCCAACATCAGGATGGGCCATATTTTCCGCTGGGATATTTTCTTTATTCTTTATATTATATTTCATAGATAACATAGTAATGAGCATAAAGTTTAATTTCATAATAGTGTAACACTTTGCTTAACAATTTTAATGACTCCTGTATATTAATTTTTCATTCCCTCTTAAAATATTACTATATTTTGTCAGTTTGTGCATGCATGATAAAAAAATGTAATTAGATTTGTTTCTTACACTGCCAGATCGAGAAATTTCCAGTTTCTCAAAATATTTTCCTTCTTTCCTAGTGGAAAAAATATTTATAATTTCCAAAATTCTTGAAATCCTTTTTTGTCTTCTGTCTTTCTCCTTTGCTGTTTGATGTGTTCTGTTATTTGGAAAAAAAAAAGAAAAAGCTACAGTTGCATTTTGGACTGTATCTAAAAAAATCATCATTTCCTTTCAACTGTGTTCCCCTGAGATGTTGTTTACGTCTCAGTTCCTTACAGTGTTTCAAATACAACTTTAAGGTTAGAAGTTGCTACAGGGTTTTGATAATACAAAGTTTAATTATGTCACAGAAAATCACTACTGAACTGATTTATCTTCACATCCGTTGGCAGAACTCTGTGTGGAGTCTACACAAGTTTCACCTGCGAAAAAAGTGTGTATTTCCTCTTCAGATACAAGACAGATATGCCACAAAATTGTTAGAGATGTTCCTTTAAAATTTATGTGACATTACACAAGACCTTTGATTTCTCGAAGTTCCTAGGAAGATCTGTACCAAAATGGCTTAGAAGAAGGGGAACCATTTTGTCTTTACATTGCCCTAAATTTTGTAATTATGTATGGACTGGAAGGAAATGCCTACAGTAGAAATTTAACCATGCCATGAAAACCCTCTGGCCTGTAATGTAAGGTAATGTTAAATGGTTATCATCCAACACTTTTTTCCCCTCAAAAGAGGATGGCCAGATCCAAACTGAAAATGGTCCCTGACACATTCAGTTACCTTGACAATGCAGCAGTTTTCTGGGAAACTGTTTCACACAAACCATGCCAGGGACTAAAACTGTGGTAAAATTTAAACAGTGTCTATAATCACAGGCTGTTACGAGCTCACATTCTGAATAATTTTATTTACTTGTATAGACATTGTCCATGAAACAGCATGTCATCCATTTCCATCTCTCAGTCACAGATGACTTTGTTATTAATACTTATACAAGATGGTTTCATATATCTTCCAAAAAGGTTCCTCTACTCACCAAAATACTGCAAGACACAGAAATACAGATACCTCAGAAAACATTTGTAAGTTCTGAAGAGAACATGAATGATTCATGTCACTAAAGAAATAATTTCAAACAGGTTGTGTGTGTAAGAGCATAAAAGTGTTGGTTCCTTTCCATTGGACATATGGAGGTAGATCCTATGATGACAGCAAGAACAGATGTTTCTTTGGCAGACGTCTGAAGCTTCATTATACAAATGTCACACTGAACCTTTAATACCATGAACCTGAGTTTTGTTTCTTCTTTAATGGAGCTCACCTCTCATACACCCTATAGTCTCTGATGTACAGTTTAAAAGCACTAAGATAAATTCTGATGTCATGTTCTGAAAGTTGTAGTTCCACAAGAAAACATTTTACTATCAAAATTATAAATTTCAAGGTTGTGTCTAATATGATTGTTGTTACCGTATCAGTCTTTATTCCAACTTAGGTTATATTTGGATAAACAGAATGAGCTCTCTGAGGACAAAAAATGGGTAAACTATTTCTTCTATGCATTAGTCCCTAATTGAGAGAATTCTTGGGAAACTCAAGAAAAGTCCTTAAATGTTCAGCAATTTCACTCAATAATATTCCACTCAAAGTACACTTCCTAAAGCTCACCTTGCCATGCTGAAACTCAGCACATTATAAAAAGGACAAAGAGCCATTTATTTGCAGGAACCGAGATTTCTCCTTTATATTTATGCAGCCCCTGGTGCAGACTGTGGTGTGACAGCTGTGCCCCTGCATCCCATGGAGGTCCATGGTGGAGCAGGGATCCACCTGCAGCCCCTGGAGGACCCCATGGCAGAGCAGGTGGTTACAGCCAAGGGAGGGTGTGACCCTCTGGGAAGGCCATGCTTGGAGCACTCTGTTGTTGAAGGATGGCACCCTGTAGAAAGAACACAAGTAAGGGATCCATGCTGGAGCATTTGGAGAACTGCAGCCTATGGCATGAACCAATGCTGGACAAGTTCATGGAGCATTGCCTCCTGTGGGAGGGACACCACACTGGAGCAGGGGCAGGGCGTGAGGAATCCTTTCCCTGAGTCAGAAGGAGCAGCAGAGACAACACATGATAAACTGACTGTGGCCTCCATTCCCCATCCTTCATCATCAAGTGTGGGAAAGAAGGTAGAGAAAGGTGGGAATGAAGTTGAATCCAGGAAGAACAGAAGGCTGGGGGAAGGTGTTATGAGATAGGGCTTTATCTCTAATTACCCTACTCTGATTTGATTGGCAATGAATTAAATTAATTTTTCCCCAAGTCAAGTCTGTTTATCCTGTGATGATAATTGGTGAGTATACTTTCCCTGTCCTTATCTTGACCCACAAGCCATTTGTCCTAATTGTCTTTCTCTGTCCAGCTGAGATGGAGGAACAACAGAGAGGCTGTGGTGACCGTCTGGCATGCAGCCAGGGTTAACCCATCACACAAGTATATATAGTCATGCATTTTTTTGATAATATTTTTTAACATTAAAAAATTGTATTTAATCAAATACAAAACTGCATAAGAACTAATCTATGCAACTTGTCTAAGGATTCCGTTTTAGATACTAGCATTTTCGAGTAAAATATGAAATTTTTTTTCCTACTTAAAGTACACTTGTTTTTTCCGTGTAATTCCCTTTAGCAGGATTAGAAACTTCCTAAAAGAAAATGCTCTGCATTCAAGTGTTCTATGACAAAGGAGAAATACTAACTATATATCTTTGACTAAGTCTGTTCTGCTCTCTCTATACAGTCAGTTTAGTAAAGCACTTCAGATGCAAACTAAAATGAACAAACCTTAACTGTATAATGAGGACCCTTACCAATCTTACTGCACTGATTCCAGTACTAGGGATTATACAGAAACAATATATTTCTTTTTCAATTTTCAAAAGGAGCTCTTTGTTCTTGAAACTATAAATTACCTGAAGAATAAACTAAACTTTGCTAAGTATCTAGAAGGAAACTGTTTAAATACTAATGTGATGCCCCAAAATAACATGGGAATTTTGTATCTTGCATCTAATATCCTAGTATTTGATATTGCCCACTGAGGCAAACAGAAAGTAGAATAAGTGAAAAAAAGAAACCAAAGAAGATAGGGCAAAATTTATTTTGTTCATAAAAGTTAAGGCATAAGACTGTTTTGAGGAGTTTTTCCATTAAGAAACTTTATTGATACTGCACTCAGTATAATACAGCAGCCCCTCTACTTTCTTTCTTTTTGGGATTATCAGTCACTATCAATATGAATATCAGCTATATGGCTTCACAAGAAATAAGTTGGATTTTCAAACCAGAAGACACTATACACTGTTCAATCTAAGTAATTTTTTTTCCTGCCAAAGTGAAGCACTTCCTTTTATAGGAGCTTTCCAGATCTCTTTCTCAAAGAAATATTGTTTTGTACTCCACTAATGTCAAGACATTATATTACATTTATCTAATTCTCTCAATAATTCTGTCACATAAAGCATTTATCAACTTCACGATTTGAACTTGTATGCAGCATATTTCCCAGAATTATGTTATTGTCTGGTCCACTTTGCAGTTTCTTGAAATACTGTTTAATTATGAAGTCGTAAAGCACAGTGGAATTTAAAAATAATTGTGAAAATAAAATTTTTAAAAAAGGGTGAATTACAGTACAGTAACTCTCTAATAATGGCCTGACAATATCAAAATAATGGGAAAATAATGACTGCAATGACATTTGTAGGCATATTTATAAAATTATATCATGCAAACATTTCTTTTTCAGACAAGACATTTTATATATGTCTGGTGGGATTTTTTCACCTTGGAGAACAAATATGAAATATTAAAAATTTGTCTCTTATGAGACAATCTTGACATTTTAACTCACTCAGCCGTCATAGTACCTTATATTTCTTCTGCTCCTATTTACTTTCCCAGTTTTATTATAGCATCATTTAGATCATCCCTTTGCAAGAAACATCTAAGTTTCAATTTATGTCCTATGAATATCTTGGGGTATGCAAGGCACCTTTCACTCGACAGTCAGATGAACAGAATGTCCAAATTATCCTTCTTCAGATTTCTCTTGCACTGGAATAATTATCATAAATAATCCAAAGATTATGTTTATTTGTGTATACACACAATGTGAAATAAGGAAAACTTGAACATGTTGGTAATTAAGAATCCCACTAGGAAAATATTCTCCCCATGCTCTCTGTGTAATCTCCTGGAAGTTCAGGGTTCAGCACTCCAAGATGAGAAGAAGATGCCTGTCTCTTCCCCTTGACAATGGAGGGAGTTTCTGACAATTTCTATCTCATCATGGGCACATCAGGTCCCAGCTTAGGTTGTGTGGTTAAACTAGATGGTTAAGTGTGGCTAAACTAGATGAACATGTACAGGGCACTCTCTTCTATCTGACCCTGTTCTTCCCTCAACAGTGATATTTTGTCTGAGGTAATAAGTTCTCTGCAAGTGGAACTATACATAAAAGAACAGGACCTTGAGAGGCTTATAGACATTTTTGCATTGTAAAATATTACTCAAAGAGTTGAAAGTTTCTATAGAAGAAACCACGATTCAAGAAAGAACTATCAAGAGACCTAGGTGAAGAAAGTCAATTGGGATGATGTTTGATTACTGGCAGCTCCTGTAAAGTTCATTCTAAAATAATCAAATGTTTTAATTTTCTTAGTGAATCATTATTTTATGGTCTCTCATAACAGCTACAACAATTATAACAGTTACTATAGCTAATCATAATTTAAACCCCAAGACTTCAGGCAGTTTTTTCTGGGCCTATTTCTGATGTCCTATCAATGGCAAATGAACATCCTTAAACCTTTACATTCCAGTCACACACTGTTAGTATCAACTTAAATCTCATTTTGTAAAGTCTTTCAAGTATCAGAGTAATCCCTCAGAAATGTGTCTAAATTCTCTCATTTATATTCAAATTATGCTTTACTTTCACTTTTAAATTCTCCCCTTTCAATTGTAAAGTTTATATTACCCATGTCACTTGGCAAGAGAGAAAAAAAAAAAAAGACTGATATGTATTAAGAGAAAATAGGTGATGATGTAGATTTGAAAAATGTTGCTACTGTGCATGCAGTTTACATTCACAATTGAGTTTTTCTGAGAAATTGGTTAAGTTGTGGGTTTGAATTTTAACTTTTCATTTAGAACTAGAATACATTTTTATTCATGCAGAGATTTGTTTATTCTGCTAGAAAGGACTGAATTAATGATTTCTGGATATGTTGTCGGTTTGCCTCTTATGTTATAGAGTTCCTTTTAAAGTTTGGATTAGCATTCTACCTAGACAAGATCTGAAAATTGTTCCAGCTTTATTGACATACAGGAAAATAAATAAAAAGTTGACATAATCATTCAAAACATGGATGACATGTCAGTAGCACAAGTATTGCAGTATTGGCAAACAAAGGTTAAGAGACTGTTGTAAAAATTACCCATTGAATAAACTGGTATTGGGAATAAACTGATGTATTCTCAGGATTTATGCCAATATTGTAAATGCTGCAAAGAAATGAACGATAAAAGCAATTATTTGTATTATTCAGTATTAGAAAAGTCCTCTGGAAAAATTAGCTGATTCTGATCTTCTGGGTCATTTATCCCATATAATATGAAGAGTTCCACTGTGGCAAAAGTAGAGATAAGGACAGGATTGGTGTGAACACCTATTATGAGGAATGAGGCTTACAGTTCATCTGTTTGGATACACACAACAGTTGCAACAAACCCAGAGAATATATCATTTCCTCTTTCTTCAGACTGAGCCACTGACTTCAACTGGAGCAAAATCCATATCTATATATGAGAGTCAGAAAGGGCTCCAAGAATTTCCCAGTCTTGCTGCTTATGTGGGCTCTTTGACACACACTCAGCCATACTATAAATTACATACCTGAGACTACCTGGAGATTAAACCTTTATTCTGCCAGAATAAAAAGTATTAGAAGATGCCTCTAATGGGACACTAAAATTTCATTTGCTCCCTAAGAGCAGAATCGGGTTACATGTGAAATACAATATTCATAATTTCTTATGCAGTGCAACTTGCACATGTAGCACAATATATTTATAGCCTGACTTCAGAAATATCAGTAGCTTGGAGATTATTTGTAAACAGACACACACAAAATTCACTGATTTAGTTTCATGATACTTTCCCCTGCAGTAGGCCTATTTCTTCATATTTCTTTCATCCGTAATTTTCTTTAGATTAGCTATTTGTAATTCTGTATTTCAAAGCTTCAATTTAAAGTTTTACTATGTCTCCATTATTAATTTAATACTGTGTTAATTATAAAGATAATGTAAAAGGGCTCTTTAATTTCCGAAGAGGATTTTCTACTTATTAACTATATATGAAATGAGACTGATGAAATGTACATTATTTAAAAAAATACTGTGAGATATGCAGCTCACAGTAAAGTGGAATGTGAAATACAAGCTTAATTAAACTTCAAGAAAACCCCTAAAATTAACTGGAATTGGTAATGAGTCTTACTGTAATGGAACTGCTTGCCTGTCACATGAGTGAATGTACACATTTTTGTAAAATGTGATTGATTTGATTTGATTTGATTTGATTTGATTTGATTTGATTTGATTTGATGAATGAATTTGATTGATAAAATTTTGTGAGATATCTGAGAAGCTGACAGCAATTTCTTGGAAAACAAGAGCTTTAATAGTTTACACTACTAAATATGAACAACAACTATCTGTCTCAAGGATATCTTATATATTAAAATAATCTGTCTCAAAACTCCATGCATTACTCCTGGAGAGTTTTCTATGTGTAATTCAGTGGGTGAATCTTAGTGTTTTATCAATGTCATATGTGATTTTTTTAGTGTGTTGATACTGGTTGGAGGCCAGGCACTCACCAAAGCCTGTCAATTCCCTTCACAGCTGGACAGGGGAACAAAGGATTCATGATTTAAAGACCATGAGAGATTACTCACCAGGTGTTGGTGGAACAGGCTAGAATTAGAATTGGACAAAATTTAATTTATTACTAATAAAATCAAAGCATAATAATGAGAATTAAAATTAGACCTTAAAAACCCCTTCCTCCCATCTCTCCCTCTGTCCCAGCTTTACCTCCTCCCCCACTGGTGCAGGGAAACAGGGAAGAGGGGTTATGGTCAGTTCATCACCTGTTTCTCCCTCTGTTCAGGGAGAGGAATTGTTGCCCTGCTCTACTTTGGTGTTCCCCCATGGGAGACAGCTCTCCATGAATTTCTCCAACATGAATCCATACCACAGGCAACAGCTCTCCATGAACTGCTCCAATGTGGAATCCTTTGCACACAGTACAGTCCATCAGACACAGCCTGCTCCAATGTGGATCCTCTATGGGGTCTCAAGTTCTACCAGGAAACCTGCTGCAGCATGGGCTCCTCTCCCCATGGGTCTGCAGGTATCTGCCATGACCCTGTTCCAGCACAGGCCTCCCATTACATCACAGCCTCCTCTCAGGCATCCACCTGCTCCAGCGTGGGGCTCCTCTGGGGGCTGTAGATGGATCTCTGCATCCCCATGCCATGGGCTGCAAGGGCACAGCTGCTTTACCATGGTCTCCACCATGGTCTGCAGAGAAATCTCAGCTCCAGAACCTGGGGCAGCTCCTCCCCGTCCTTCTCCACTGACCTGGATGTCTGCAGAGTTGTTCCTCTCACATATTATCACCCCTGTATTCTCTGGCCACAACTACATCTGGACAATATCTGTATTTTTCCTTCTTAAATATGTTGTCATGGAGGTGTTACCACTATTTCTAATTGTCCCAGCTTTGACCAGCATCACATTTGTCTTTGGAGCTGCCAGGAATTGGCTCTGCCAGACATGGAGGAAGCAGTTTATCATAGAAGCCACCCCGGTAGGCCCACCACTCCCAAAGCCTTGTCATGCAAACCAAATACTGTTTTCAAGCCTCTGATAAGGAAATCCCAGAAGTAAAACTTAGTAGGGTTCTAGAAAGTATGCGCTCATGGAAAATTGTTTTCCAAGAGATTTAATACCTAAATTGTATATTTGGATAACAGTGGCTGCTAGCAGTTGCAGTCAATAATTCACAATTCAATAATAAATACACACACACCCCCATTCCTAATGAGTCATTAATGGGAGAAGTATCATGCCTGCTGCCTGTGTATAGTTTAAGTGTTTATCTCATATTCCATTCTCGAAGCATCTTATTTTGGATTCTATGGCCCAGAATTTCAGCTCATCATCAGTGCTGTATTTTTGAACTGTGAAGAAGAGTGACAACATATTTTTCAGTTCTCAATTTATATGTATTTGAGATTAGCAGAGGACAAAATTTAAATCCATCATTTTCATAGAATTTCATTTGAGTTTGGTAAGAAGGCAGTTATAAGACTCTCAAAATATGTTTGCTTCATGGTAAGAAGAAATCTTCTTTCCTCTCTTCTCTTGCTCCTAAAGCAATTTAATGCAGATTTGAAAAGATGGAATTGTATACATCTATAGGAATGAACCAAGCAGGGTCAGATCTTGAAAACAAAATTCTGATACTTTGTCTGCCGCAGAAAACATTATTTGTACAAGGAGGCCTAGTAAATTCAGAGGAATGACTTGTGATATATAGATCTATTAATCACACTGTATCATCTTTAAAATAAAACAGAAAGAAGTTTTCTTTTTAGCTGCTAATTATCACAGAACTGGAATTTCATGTTTTGCTATCAGAACCAGCTCAACAAAAACACTGTGCTTTTTACATGACTCAGAAATAAGCTTTTTTCCCTTTCCTTCACTCCCTCTCTTAATTCATAAGCATTCCTAGTTTTGCTCGCTTTCAGAGTTCCTTGTTATTTAGCAATGAGCAAAATCTTAAAAGCTAACATCCAGGAACATTAATTTTTAATTTTTTTCTTATTTTTTTCAGTGACATTTTATTTTGTCTCACTAAATTGCTAGGATTTCAAAAACTGTTCAAGTTCTTGTCTCTGACATAA